>CAIGQZ010033024.1:1489684-1508794 GCA_903798205.1 Danio tinwini
TGTGTGTGTGTGTGTGTGTGTGTGTGTGTGTGTGTGTGTGTGTGTGTACAGTTATTAAAGGGATAATTCACCCAAAAATGAAAATTTACTACCCCTTCAAGTGGCTTCAGACCTTTGTGGGTTTCCTTATTGTGTTGAACACAAAAGAAGATATTTTGAAGAAAGCTGAAAACATGCAACCAATGCAACATAGGTTCATTCTGGAAACGTAGCTCTTTATACATTTCAGGAGATCGCAAATTATGTAAGCTGAAGTACGTATGGCTGCATTTTATCTTTCAAACGAATGCTACAGGGCAGTATGACGGCGTTTCTTTTCGTGCTTACCAGCTGACCGCTTACTTCCATATGGACGACTTTCGTGCTGTTACCAGTTTGTCCAGATATCTTGACATGTACGTTGGCGGACTTGAGATGCCGAGAGGAGTTAATCCCGACAACGGTGTTCAAATCCTGTGAAGAACGGTTTCAGAAAGCGTATTGGGTTTAGGGAAGTGGGTGGTCGGGTCAAGTGGAGCTTTTGAAAACACTATTGGTTGAGTTTAGGGAAGGAGGAGGGTGGGTCAGTCGATCGGTCAGTCATTTGGTCAGTCATTCATTCAGTCAGTCAAACAGTCCTCTGGTGGATTTACGAGAGAACAGCAGGTGTGAATGGCACTCGCGAGATAAATTTGAGATCTAAAAAAGGGTACACAGCGGGTTTTGGTGGATTCACGAAAACAAAAACTGCAAAAAACGTAGCTCTTGGGACGTATTTGGCACTCTCCAGAAATGTACATAGCAGTACGTTTTTAGAATGAGCAAGAATCAAGAACAAATACTTGGAATGGAAGCTAATGGTTACAAGTGTCCAGCATTTTTCAGAATAACTTATTTTGTGTTCAAAAGAAAAACAAAATTTTAAATGTTTGAAAAAAGTAAATGGTGAGTAAATGATGACAGAATTTAAGATGAACTATCCTTTTAAATGGTCCCTTAGTTTTGTTTGTTTATGTGGATATGCAATTTTCTAGTTGTTTTTGAGTAAAACTTTTTTTTTTATTTAAACTACTAGTGAGATTTCGTCCAAATTAAGAAAAAAATCTAATTTAGAGCTTTTTTGCAGAAAACAAAAAGTGGCAATTAAAAAATAGCAATTACAGCAGTTCTTTATCATATATTCATAATTAAATAGAAAGTTTAACAAAACTATTTAAAATAAAAAACAATTGAATAAAATATCTGTCTTGTCACTTTTTTTGTATCTTTCCATAATTAAAAGTGTTAAATTCTTATATAAATAAATGTATATAAATAAGCAGTTGCATTTTATTAATTTTGAAAAAAAAATATAATAAATTCCATATGTTATGACCCTGGTCAAGGCCACAACATAAAAGATCATTAGACAAATAAAGTTTACTTTTATGACCCTTTCAAGTCAGGTCCGTTTATTTGTCTTTTTTTTTTTTTTTTGTCTTTTTCTTTTTTTAATCACCCAAAAATGTGAGGCAAACTACCTCGAAGTGAACCCACAGAAAAATAATAATAAAAAACACCCAAATGAAACTAACTAAACTTAACAAAATAAAAGAAATAAAAATACAAAAGCTACCCCTACCTCCCTAACTAGGTATAAAAACAGGAGAAAATATTTACAGAAAGAAAAGTGTGGTGTCCAACCCCTACTGCCTCTTACCGTGTACAATATTCAATATTTACAGTAATGACAAACAAAGCCAAAAAAACAACCAAAAATAATAATATTAATAGCAATAATAGTAATGGGTGGCACGGTGGCTCAGTGGGTAGCGCTATCACCTCACAGCAAGAAGGTCAATGGTTCGAGCCTCGGATTAGACAGTTGCTATTTCTATGTGGAGTTTGCATGTTCTCCCTGTGTTCGCGTGTGTTTTCTCAGTCTAAAAACGTGCGCTATTGGTAAATTGAGTAAGCTAAATTATCCATAGTGTATGTGTGTGAATGAGAGTGTATGGATGTTTTCCAGTGATGGGTTGCAGCTGGAAGGGCATCCGCTGCATAAAACATGTGCTTGATAAGTTGGAGGTTCATTCTGCTGTGGCGACCCCAGATTAATAACGGGACTAAGCTGAAAAGAAAATAAATGAATGAATGATAGTAATAATAATAATAGTGCATTTGAATAATAGTGGCCACATTTTTAAAAACGTTTTCTTTTTAAATAAACTTCATCCAAGTCCACTTCATCATTTATTGCTACTTCTGTAATTTTTCCGATCACTCGTTTTCCACCTTTTACAGTACCTCTGAGGGTGTGTGTGAGTGTGTGTGCGCACGTGTGTGTGAGTTTGCCTTTCGGTGATAAGATTAGAGTGAAGCCCGGTGATTGTTATGTTTCCTGTTTATCTACATTTGATTAGACTGAGATTAGCAGAGACCCTTAGAGGGAGGTCAAACAACAGGTCACTTCCCACCTAAAACACACAGATAATCCAAATAAATGCCACAATCTTTCACATCAATACGTTAATATTATGTTGCTTTGTAAGTCAGTAATGTGTCTCTTTCCAAACCCTCTGTTCCCCCCTCGCTATTCTTCCCCAAAATCAAATCAGTGTAGCTCTAATCAGTACAAAGATACTGTACGTGTTGCCTCGAGGAGCAGTTTCTGACCCCGGATCAGGTGTTCCCTCATCTGCCTGATTAGAGAGTTTTAGTAGACACACATAAGGTCAATGTGCAACTCTACATGCAGAGGCTGAGCTAAGACCACCTCCTCCGCCCAAACCCACCCCACTAGAGTTCATTAAAGGTGGAGAGTTTCAACCCTTTAGCCTCAAGTGTTGATGGTGCTAATTGCATGTTTATTTCCTGTCCCATGATGCACCCCTTTGATCTTTATTTGGTGCACTTCTGATGGCCTTTGTTACATTACGACATCACTTGTTATTTACATAAAGAAGCACGCAAATTTGGCTTATCTCTTGAATATGTAGCAGCTTTTGAGTGTGTTGGTTTTTGACCATCAACATTGCACGAATTGGGTTTATTTTTGGAGATGCTATAAATAATGGCCGTCTAATTCACTTTTAAGTTCCTTCAATGTTGTCGTGTGGGTTTTTATGATAAGAATTGATTAATATAATAAGATCAGTGCGTAATGAGTTGATTATATTTTGACTTTCAATAGCACACACCAAATTCACGCCCTGATTTCACATTGAATGATTTATGGGTAATTCATGTTATAATGCATAATGTCAACAAATCGCCAAGTTTTGGCTTGTTTATAACAACAAATCCCCATTTTTTAAAATTAACTGGGAACTCTTGAGGAAACTAGTGGCGAATTTCTACACAACCGTAGCATTTCATCAACATCTAATATGCCCTAAAGGTCCCATTAAAATAAAATAACTTTTTTAGATGTTAATATCAATATTATTTGTTTTTAGGATATCTATAAGCTAGTGTCCTCCAAAACAGTTTCTTTAGAAGATATACAACTGATAAGCTTGTAGTTTGTCACTTCCGCCCAAATAGATCAGCAATTTTATTCATGTCACCTCACACCACACTTTCTCATCACATCATGACCAATCAAATGTTCTGTAGTGTCTGACATGCCCCGCCCCCTTCAAGACGTTTCTCATTTGCTTTTCATTTAATGTGCTTAAGCTCGACCACACTCACTGACAGAGTGGTGATAAAACAAAACACTATTAGCTGTTTTTGACTTTATGTATTCTCATCCTGTTTTAGTTGAGATTACGTTAAATATCGAATAAAAATACTTATTTCAAAGCACTTCACGAGACCTTTAAAGGTTTTTACAAATCCCTAAAAAGTGCAGCCAATACAATTCTGTCACCCTTATTCTGATATCATTGTAAACCTTTAATCAGTGGAGGAAAAAGCACTTAAATAAGGAATTAAGTTCTCCTTTTCAATTTTAATCGAGTCACAAAATGTACAAAATGTTGGGTTGCTGTAATCCACTGTTGGGTCAAAATATAGACAACAATAACTGCTGTGTTAAAAAGTGTCATTTATATTTATTCATATTTGGGTTATCTATAATTAACCTATTTTCCAGAGATGAGTTGCGGCTGGAAGGGCATCCGCTGCGTAAAATTGTGGTGGATAAGTTGGCGGTTTATTCCGCTGTGGCGACCTCGGATTAATAAAGGGACTAAGCCAACAAGAAAATGAATGAATTAATGAATATTTAACCTAATGAATTTATTAGAGTAAAGGGCATCCACTGCGTAAAACATATGCTGGATACGTTGATGGTTCATTCCTCTGTGGCGACCCAGATTAATAAAGGGACTAAACCGAAAAGAAAATGAATGAATGAATGAATTTAGTAGAGGTGCTGGTCTCATGGTTCGGTTACTATTATCATGCCATTGAGTCGGTTCAATTTGATATCTCGATGCATTGATTGTGCTTTCCATACACAATTTTATCTTAACTTCACAGCACAAGAATTCTTGTATTAAAATGTATAATTTAAAAATATGTTTTATATGTATTTGTAATACAATTTTGTCCTTTAATACAAGCAGTCAGACTTTATGAACTGCACCTTTAAAAACTCAAGAATGTGCACAGAACAACATGAGTATTTATAGCTAATAAACGTAAATGTCCCGCTCACTTTCTGAGCATTGTTTAGCGAGTTCTTACAACCCTATGATTGGTCACACACTCAACAGAAAGGGCTGCGATTGGCTCTGATGCTCTGGCGCTGTTCACCCATGAGTGACACTGATAAACGGACGCAACAATCACAGCTGATCGATGATAGACGCGGTGGAGAAAACTTGCTCTGCAGACACGCTTGTGAGACACAAGAGTTCCTTTCATTTGAATTACTCACGGTCTACTCTCTCGACATAGTATTCTATTATGACATAGCACATATGAGATAAATAACGTCAGTATGTAATAACTGGTTAGGATCTATTACTGAATCGATACCAAATTGTCCACGTCTGCATCGTGATGCACAGAAGCAACAATTTATTCGGACACCCCTAGAATTTAGAGTTTATTAAAATCAAGATAATTATTTATGGACTTTGGTTTAGCAAGAAAACATTTCTTTTTATTAATAAAACTTGTCATACTTGTCTGATAACTGTTCTTATAATTGAGGAAAACTCCATTGCACAAACAAACAAAAATAAGAAAACATACCATCTACTGGCATATAATAAATATGAACAAACATAAAATGTTCTGGCAAAACATTCAGCGAATCAAAACAGCAGTGGGTTCAAATGCCTGAGTATTTAGTTTTTAGTTAGTTTATTTATCTAGCACATTTTTACAGCACAACATTGCCCAAAGTGCTGAACACAATCAATACTAATTAAAATAACAAGTCCTACAGCACATACACAACAATTAAAACATAATACAAACCTTTTAACAGGTTGGAGTAACATGTCTAAAGTGGGGTGTAAGCTTGTTCCTTTAAAAGCTTTATTTGTTTGTGTTTTTAACATTATGTTCAGTTTTATAAAAATCTACCCCATTCTAATGTTACAAATACACAACTATGGACAGTTTTGACCATTTCATTGGCAATAGCCTAATTAAATAGCTTGACTTTTACAATAATAAAGGATTATTTCACTCAAAGATGACTTTTTACTCACTATTTACTCATCCTCAAGTAGGTTCAAACCTTTATGAGTTTTTTTCTTCTGCTGAACATAAAACAAAAGATATGTTAAAAAAGCTGGCAACACTTTAGTTTAGGTCACAGTTCATGCTATTAGCTGGCTTATTAACTACCTATTATTAAGATATTAATTTTTCATTCGATGTTATAAAGTATGATTTTATTCTGCATCCCTAATCTTACCCAAAACCTAAACCCAACTTCTACCTTACTAACTATTAATAAACAGCTAATTAGTAGTTTATTAAGCTAATATTGTTAGTTACTGGTTTGTTAATCCAGTGAATTGTGACCTGAACTAAAGTGTCACCAAAAAGCTGAACACCAGTAACCACTCACATCCATGGTAAGAAAAACAAATACTATGGAAGTCAATGGTTACAGGTGTCCAGCTTTCTTCAAAACATCCTCCTTTGTGTTCAACAGAAGAAAGAAAGACAAACAGGATTAGAACAAGTGAAGGGTGAGTAAATGATGGCAGAATTTTCAGTTTTGTGTGAACCATCCCTTTAACTTTACTGACAGTCAGATATGGCCTAAATATGATTGTCATACAATAGTGAATTTTGCATTAGTAACTTACATTTCACACCATCAGTTTCACACTCGAGCTGAGAGGATCTCCCCCTTTTCATTTATTTTAAATCAGTTTAGTCAAGTTCTTAGCAAGTAAACCTCTCCTCAGTCATCCATATCCATCATTTAGCTAGAAATAAGCTGGGGAAGTTCATCAAGATCTACTTGAACTCAAACTCCCCTCTCGCCATGCAAACGGGAGGGAGCCCAGGGCTCGAGGATCTCATAAGCTCAGGGCTTTCTCCCAGGACAGCACGCCAAACAAGCGTTTATAATCAGCCATCAGCTAAGTGTGAACTCTTAAAATCAGTTTAAAATTCAGTGAATCGGATCAAAAACAGTTGCAACATTCTTCAAAACGTCGTATATTCCACACAAGAAAGCAAAGACAATGATCAAACGACCACAGAATGTTCATGTTTGGGTGTGAGCTTTCCCTTTAATCCTTTTCTCGCAGGAGGTGTCGATTATCGATTCACATTGTTGCATTATTGTAACGTTTTGTTCCATAATAACCACAATGTAAGTATATTAATACAGCACAATACTGTCTAGACACACTCTGCGAGTATGAGTGAATGGACGCCCTCATACGCAGTTCCTTTCACATCTGGCTGCTATTGTTTACCAGATAGACTCAACAAAAATAAGATTGGGAACGGAAGAGGGAATCACAGTCTGTCTTTGGCAGAAAGAAGCCCTCGTATGATCGCCTCCTTTTCTCTTTCTCTCTCGTTCTGTCTGTTTGGCTGTCTCTCCATCTTTTTCTTTCTTCCTCTCTCTCTCTTTCCCTCTCCCTGTCCCAGTGGGAGTCTTTCTCCCTTTGCGTACGTCTCCACCAGTGTTCGCCATTAGCCAGGCTTTGTGCCAGCGCTAGAGGCAGATGGTGACCCTGCTGAGGTCATGAGACCAGCGTTGCTATGCTGGTAACCATGACTAGAGAGAGGAAGTGGCACTGCCTCGGGGACAGATGGGGTGGTTCCCATGTTTTTGTGTCCCCCACCTCTCTCTCTCATCTTCCCATGCTCCTCCATTGGAATGACAGACACCAGGGATGTATGATTCCTGAACTCTAAGTGCCGGTAGATTACAAATGGACACTTTTTACAATTCTCAGTAGCGGAAGGCGTCATAGTTGGTAAACTTAGAGCACAGTGAATGGGAGAGTACAACAAATATATATTTTACAATCCTATTCCTTGCTAAAATGATAAAAGAAAAACTTGATGATGGTGTGAGACATAACGGCAGCCAGAAGAAAGAACAACATCAACTTTACTGTCCTGCCCCATAGACGCTGCATTAGAAATGCCCCGCATAATGGGAAATTAGTTTTTTGTAATTTGATGCGAAGATGATATTATACAAACATAAATAGCTGGGACTCGAACCAGTCACCTCCTTGCTATAAGGTGACAGTGCTAACAACTGAGCCACAGTGCTGCCTCGTATATGATTTTAATTCATTCACTCATTTACTTTTCAGCTTTGTCCCTCTGGGTCCCACCACAGCGGAATGATCTGCCCACTTATCCAGCATATTTTTTACTCAGCGAATGCACTTCCAGCTGCAACATTACACTGGGAAACATCCAAAAACACTCATTTACACACATAAACTACGGACAATTTAGCCTACCCAATTCAAAACATGCAAACTCCACACAGAAATGCCAACTGACCCAGCCAGGGCTCAAACCAGAGACCTTCTTGCTATCAGGTGATTGTGCTAACCACTGCGTCGCCCCGTATATAATTATTTAAGATTTTAAAACTTTTAAGGATTTAAGATTATGATGACCGTTAAACATGTCATAACAGTCTTGTGAAAAGGGTGCATTCAGTGTATTAGGTTGGATTTTTAAAAAATCCCCACGATGCTTTGTGTGAATTATGGGAATAATTTCCATTGAAATGTTTTAAATATCCGTGTACAATATGATGGCTTTTCTGTCCCCATAGTTCATTTATCCAATGTTAAAAAGCAACTTATCACAATTAACAAATTACTTTCATCAGACGATGAATGAACCAAACAACTCAAAATATTGAGTCTTTGACGGCAATATTACGAATGTATATTGAATATTGCTTTACTATAGCAAATACATACAGAAAATGATGAATACAGAGATTTTAGCCATACTGAATGGCAACTGTAACACTATTTTCATGATGGACTAAAAATAGACCACAAAGTTACTTTCACTGTAGTTGGCAGTGGATTATATATACACTACCTGACAAAAGTCCTGTCATTGATCCCAGTTGTAAGAGCAACAATTAATAGCTTGACTTCTAGTTGATCATTTGGAAAAGTGGCAGAAGTTAGATTTTTCTGATGAATCATCTGTTGATCTGCATCTCAATCATCACAAATACTGCAGAAGACCTACTGGAACCCACATGGACCCAAGAATCTCAAAGAAATCAGTCAAGTTTGGTGAAGGAAAAAACATGGTTTGGGGTTACATTTAGTATGGGGGTGTGTGATAGATCTGCAGAGTGGATGGCAACAGCAACAAGACATTTGTGCTGCCCATTACATTAAAAACCACAGGAGAGAGCAAATTCTTCAGCAGGATAGCGCTCCTTCTCATACTTCAGCCTCCACATCAAAGATTCTGAAAGCAAAGAAGGTCAAGGTGCTCCAGGATTGGCTAGCCCAGTCACAAGATATGAACATTATTAAGCATGTCTGGGGTAAGATGGAGGAGGAGACCTTAAAATGAATCCAAATAATCTTGATGAACTCTAGGAGTCCTGCAAGAACGCTTTCTTTGCCGTTTCAGATGACTTTATTAATAAGTTATTAGAGTCATTGCAGAGATGTATGGATGCAGTCCTCCAAGCTCATGGGAGTCATAAACAATATTAAGTATTTTTCCACTGCACCATGACTTTATATTCTATAATGTACATTACTTCTGTTAAGTGAAAAGACTTTTGTCTAAGTCAGACCTTACTGTCCCAATCAAATAATTAAAAATCTAATTTTATTTAGGTAAACTAAGCATAATTTAGAGGCCTTTGCCTTTTATAAAAGCCACTTCTGATACCAAATGATCAATTAGAAGTCAAGTTATAATTTGTTGTTCCTATAACTTGGATAGGCGACAAGACTTTTATCAGGTAATGTAGCACAAACTTATCTGAAGTGATTTTTTTTGGTTAGTTTGGATGAAAATTCCGCCAAAACCTAAAGTGTAATACACAATATAAACTGCAGTCACTTTCGGAACAACATGGATACTTACACCAAACATTACACCAAATCTGTATGATTTGTCACTGGACTATAGGAATTCAGTCATTTGACATTTGACATGAAAAAGAAGCTCTTTTCTTCATAATTTCATTTAAAATTCAAATGTTTGTTTTGATTCAATTTTACACCTGTCCCTGATTAATTAGTCAGTTTGGCTTGTGTAGCCTTCGGTTCTGTTGCTTCTTTGTTGTGGTATTGTTTGTCCGTTACTTTGCTTCTTCTTGTTAATCGCTTTTGTTTGGCTTTGTAAGTTTGTGTTTTTAAAGTCATATTTAGATCTTCTCTGTTTTGCTTCCTTCCTCAAAGAGCATGTGACAGAATACCAGACCTATATGTGCATGTGCTGGAGGGAAAAAACACACACACAGCCCAAAAAACTAAAAGTCCAAACTTAATGAGACAATACTACTGTTTTTACTGCATCATTTTAGTGGTGTTAAAAGGATAGTCTATAAATTCTGTCATCGTCCTCATTCACCATTTACAAAAAATAAAACTCAAAACCTAAAAAACATTTCTTTAATCTGTTAAACACAAAATATTACATTAGTTCCAATTGACTTCCATAGTAACACATTTCTTATTATGAAAGGTTTATTTTTTAACCTTGAAAGTAAATGTGTCAACCAGCATTCTTTAAAATATGTTATTTTGTGTCCAACAGAACAAACTAGCAAGGGGTTTAAAACCACATGAGGGAGAGTAAATGAATTGGGCTGAATTATCCCTTTGAAAAATATTCAACTTGTTATATTTAAATGTAATATTAAATATCTGCATTTCTATTCAATAGTTCAAATTTGACAATTGTTATAGTTGTTTTAACATTTTATCTATATAATCTATTCAAATTAAATGTTTGACTGGAGTGTGAAGAAAAAGCACTTTTGAATGAAACACCATCAAACAATGGTCATTATTACTTCCAAACTAGTTTACATTACCTTAATAAGTAATATCAAAGTCCCTTTAAGGCAAGTCATTTGACTCGGTGGCCATCTTTGAAATGCCTCTCAGGCAGTATGCTCAGGCATTCTGTTTGAATGGTGAAACATTAAATTCTCCAAACTTGCTTGCTAAGCTTACGATTGAATTTCATATTATGAATTATCAATAAAATTAAACAACAACTGTCTTTTTTTAATTTTGAAATGTCCAAATCACACAAAATCTGCAGAAACTCACGTCTGGCTCAGGCAGGCCCCTCCCCCGGAGTATCGTCAGTCTATAGCGATTGATGATTGGCACCTGTATTAGAAGGCGGGCTTTGTTTGCCATATAGCGATCAGTGATTGGCTCCTGTATTAGTAGTAGGGACTTTATTCATCATATTGACTGTTATACTTTTCCCCATTTAAAAAAGATACGAGTGACATGTCTTGTGTATTCTGTAGTCTTTGGTAATGTCTAAGAATGTAGCAGCTTCTGAACATTAAACTATTCATGAAAGGAAATGGGGCGGCACATTGGCTCAGTGGTTAGCACTGTCACCTCACAGCAGGAAGGTCACTGGTTCGAGTTCCGGCTGAGCATTTGAGTCCCAGGAGGGTCAGTTGGCATTTCTGTGTGGAGTTTGCATGTTCTCCCCATGTTCGAGTGAGTTTCCTCCGGTCCAATGACATGCACTATAAGTGAATTGAATAAATTAAATTGGCCGTAGTAAATGAATGTGTGTGAATGAGTGTGTATGGATGTTTCCAAAGTACTAGGTTGCACTTAAAGAGCATCTGCTGCGTAAAACATAATAATAATTAGGCGTTTATTCCACTGTGGCAACCTCTGGAATACAGACTAAGCCAAAAGAAAATGGATGGATGTAAAGAAAACAAGATGGTTTGTTATCTGGTTCTTTCCATTACTCACTTTCCTCGTCTTTTAATGCTAAATTAACAGACATTTGCATTGCTGTGGGTATGATAATGCTCAAAGCTATGAAGGTTGTGATTTAACCACTGGCAACATTAAAGAGAGAGATGCTGGTTGAAGTTAGAGTATGGCACCAAAAAGCCGTAAATTGGCAGTTGCCCGGAGCACAGCATATGCCTTATCCCTCATTTCCCTGTAGCCCACAGCCAGGGAGAAACCAGAAACTGTCAGCTAACCATATCCATTAAGTCAATGAGGCCTGATAGCCTGCAGCCAGTCTACTGCTAATGCATTTTAAAGGAACGTCTGTGAGTGCGCGCCGTCTTTTGTCAGACTGACATGCAACAGACACGAGCCTTAGCATGCTAACCTGATCACATATGCAGACTGGCACGCGGGAGCTGACGTGCAAGGGAAAGTGTGTGTCTCATACTTTGTCTTTATTAAAAAATGTCCTGTTCCTTCAGATAACCTTGGGTCTCTTGGGAGTCAATCCCTTCCCCCCACCCTCAAATCTCAGAGCTGTGGTTTTTGAGTGCTTTGGAAAGCAGAGAGAGCCTTGTATTTTCGCTTAGACACTGTGTCCTGGTCATGACCCTTGTGCTCAATGGCCACTTGCAAAAGTCCTGACATAAACGGCATCTGGAGTGGCTCTGGGCCGCACCTGAGGGCCTGTTGGCGTCTGATAGGATTGTTTTGCAAATGATATTGAAACTGAAAAGGTCGCTGATTGTGCCGTTAGTTATAGTGGTGGCGTGTACAATGGAAATCTCAGATTTCTCATTTATGACCGTAGATATGCATCTGCATTAAGATGTTGTTCTCATTACCTCACTGTGTGCTTTTACAATGACATAATAATCTCATGAACTAAAGGGAGAGTTTAATCAAAAATATTATTCCAAGCCTTACTACTTTCTTTTTTTATCTGTGGAATAAAAACAAGGGTATTTTGAAGAAAAAAAAGGCTTTTGACCTACTCAAATGTCATTGAGTTTCATTGTAAGAGGAAGAAACACTTTTCTTCAAATGATTTTGTATTGCGCTGACTATGTTTACATGGACATCAGTAATCAAATTATTCACTTAATCTGAATAAGAAAATAATATGATTAAAGTGTTTACATAAGTTTGCCTTTTAAAATGTTATTTTCATCTTCCCGTTTTACATGTTACAGCACATAATTCGATTAACGTCATTGCGTCTCTACGCTATTTATGTTTTCATTCGTAGTTTCATGTGATTTCGGGTGTTTCATTTTTAATTTGTCGACATTAACTGCAGTTTGCCACTTTCACTTTTATTCAGGAACATTTCATGCATGCCCCTCATGACAAACGAGATATAAGATGCGAGTATGAACTGCTGGAAGAGTGTTGATTTAATGGAATTTGATACCGCACACCGTATAGAAAAAAACCTCAGAATTTCGCGATGCAGGTGTCTGTGATTCTTCACTGACTCGGTAGGTGCAGAGAATAGTGTCAAACTTAGTGTCGTGTGTGTAAAGACTATCCTGTCACAAAATGCGGTGAAAATCCTACATGACGGTAATAGTTTGATTGCGGTGTTTACACGCCTGTACTGCTCTTTAATAATGCCACTAAAATAGGCATACTCCACATGTCTTAATCTGATTTCTGTTTAGTTCCATTAAGACCTTAATCAGAGTATTGTCTTAATCATATTAAAATCAAATTATTGGTGTCCATGTTAACATACTCACTAAGGATAAAATACGCTATAAAGGTTTAGAACAATGCGACAGAGGTTTTTGTTTTCAACTGAACTACTCATTTAAAATGAATATGGCTTTTAAGCATTTCAACACTTTTTCTTTGATTGCAGGAAATGGTTTGGTATTATAACAGATTAAACTAAAACTTAAAGTGATAGTTCACCCAAAGGTGAAAATTCTGTCATACTTGACTACTGTTTGACTTCCTTTCTTTTTATTGAACACAAAAGAAGATATTTTGAAGAAAACTAGAAACCTGTAAACACTGACTTTCACTGTATTGTTTTTCCTACTTTGCTGGTTTTCAGCTTTCTTCAAAACATATTTTGTGTTTAGCAGAATAAAGAAACTCATTAATGTTTGAAAACGCTTGAGAGTGAGTAAATAGTGAGTATTTTGTTTTTAATTTTGGGTGAACTATCCATTTAAGCAGCTTTCAATTGCACACATTTACAGTAATTAGCATTCCTCTGTGAGTTTGGGTAAAAGTAGTGAATAGACTATCTTTTAACGCATATGGGGAGACCTTGTGTCAGGACTCATTTAGTCCTAACAGATGCTCAAAAATACATGCCAATGTCAAGAGGATTACCTTAATGACTGTTCTACACACTTTCTGGAGATCGTGTGACACTTGATACTTGAGAAAGTGTGTTGTATGTGGGGGAAAGACATTTTAGAAATGATCTTGTTTTACACGAGGGGAAAGCGTGCTAGAAACGTTTGGAACAGCAGCATGAGTGAGATTAAATGACAGAATTTTAATTGTGTTAATTGAAGCATCCATTTAAAATCAAAAAGGACGTATCACCATTAACGTAGACTTAAGTGGTTCTGAACTTTTATTAATTTATTTCTTCTGTTGAACACAAAAGAAGATATTCTGAAGAATGTGGGTAAAATACACCCATTGTCATCCATAGCAAGAACATAAAATACTAAGAATTTGAATGGCTTTTTTCCTTCCAACATTCTTCAGAATATCTTCCTTTGTGTTCAACAAAAGAAAGAAACTCAAACAGGTTTGTATCAAGTGGAGGTTGAGTAAATGATGACAGAATTATAAATCTTTGATGAGATAAAATCTCTTTAAGTGTCTTAAGACTAATTACAGCAAATGACCACACAGGTTGCGGGATTCTCATCGAGCAGCCATCCGCGTGATCCAGAGAATGTACTACTTTGTGGCCAGAAAGAAGTTTCAGGTAAGATTTTCTTTTTCTATTTACAAACACAACTGAAAGGTAATCAAGTTAACATGATTCTCATATGAGGATTAATGGGAAAAAATGTCTACCAGCACTTTGTCAAACAACATAATTATACATATAAGTTGAACACTAGAGGCAGTAAAACATCAACAGCTTTTATTCCTTTTGACACAGTTTATGATTACAGAGCACATTATCATTTAATGAAGGCTTAATTAAGCATGGCTCGCTGCACAATTTAATACCTCATAGATCATAATGAGCAAACTAATACTTTTTAGTGTTTACACTTGTGCTCTGGAGAGCTTTGGTACAAGTGTCATGTAAAATCAAGGCAAAATGATTTTGATTTATCTTAAATACGCAATTTGACTACGTGAAATTATACAGTATTCAAAATCATATATCGTCTACTTGATTTTCAAACTGCCAAGATATGTTAATTTACCAGTCTAATAAAATTTCCAGTCATGTTTATATGTTTTTGAGAAAATGCTCTTAAATAAATCATTTAAATATTATTTCAAAGAAAGCTATAGACCTTTTTCTTAGAACACAAAATTACCCATTATGCTTTGCGTGTATGGGCAAGGAGAATGCTAAGAACTTCCGGTCGGCAGCCGATGCGTATAAACAGTCGCATTCGAACAGCTTTGAAATGATAGTTTTAATCTATTTTACCTGCTTTTATCATCTTTGAACTAATGCTGCTGTCGATCAGCGCCACCTCCTGGACTGATCATTTAAAAAAATGTAATCTAATAGGATGGAAAACAACAGCTGTGAGGCATTTTTCCCTCGTTGTCAGACGACATCTTGTGCTGTTTAAATGAAGCCTCGTCATCGCTAAAGTCAACATTTTCTCTTTCTTTCAAATATATAACCATCCCAGACAAATGTAATTCACCAAAATGTTTGACACACACACGTAGCCTACTGTACTGTTTCACTAACACAGATTTAATAACTGTGACAACTGTGAAAATAAAGTGACGTTTTGAAATGAAAGCAAAACACAAACCGTGGTAAATACAACACACTTAATGAAACACAAACGGCTTGCGATTAGAATGAACAGCAAATCAGCAAGCAGAGTATCAGTAATGCACTTTTATTGGTAATTTTTGCAAATCGCATGACTTACACACCTGTTAAGTTTTACGCCAGTAATCTGGTTTGCTCTATGATGCAGTAAAGCATTGTGTGTGTGTGTGTAGGCCGGGGAAACACGCACACACCTACTGTATTTCTGACGGCAGACACGTGAACTAGGAGAACGTTTTTCTCTTATGCTTGAACCACATCTGACAGATAACAGCTTTAACGCACACCTTTCAAAGTTGTGTGTCACAAAACTCTCCGTAATCAACTCAAAACTCTATTGAAACCCATTTTTTGGAGCGCAAATTACCAGTTGTAAACACTGTAAACGGAAGTTCTAAACATTCTACCGGAAGACGCTGGTCGCCAAGAAAAAGGTCTATAGAGAAGTCTATAAATATATTGTGAATTTAATTGGTTATAAACAAACTTAAACTAAAAAGATTGTGACATACATACATTTGAAATGGCCCTGAGCCTTAAATGTAGGACGGTGCATGATTTTGTTTATCGGGAACTAGGGTTGTGTGATTAATTGAAATCGTATGGAAATCACAATTTGGACATGCGTGATTTCTGAATCGCCCTACAGCCCGATTTTCACGCAGTATGGTATTTGAACCAATCATAACACAGCGTGCCTAAACAGAGCGCAAGAACAGGAGCCTGAATAGCCTGCGTATACAGGGATGTAGAGTTCAGCACAGCGGTTTACATTTAAAAATTTGTCTAAAAGTAGATGTTTTATCTGCCTATATGTGAACGGCCTATTTCACACCAGCGTCACAAAAGGGGTCTATGATCTAAGCATGACAAAACAAATCCGTGAACACACGCAACTACTTCTGATATTTGGTCAAGCAAATCATCAGAGCCTTACTTGAGTTTGACGGCGTGCGTGCTCACACACACATAAACACACATTTGTTTTGCCATAGGTCTGTTTTGGAGACAATTTGCTACAGCTTTACTAAGTGATTTTCATTTAATGTCTGTTTTAGAGACATGTTGCAGGTCTTTGACAAAGATCTAATTGTTTTTCTTTTGAAATATGTTTCAGATTCAGACTGTAAACACAAATTTAGTCTGTGACAAAATCATGATTAAAATCAAAATCGCAATATTTTTCTAGAAAAGTGTGATTGGTTGTGATGTGGTTTCTTTTGCCCATATCGCACACAACATGGATGTTGCTAACAAAATTAGGACGATTGGTGAATGGACAAAAGCAAAGAAACGTCCTGATGGCATTCCGTGTGACCAAAGTGATCTAATGTCATTTCAAGGGGAAATTCATTTCTAGAAAATAATGAAGTGCACTGATACATTGTTTATAACAAGCACTACTATATAACATAAAAATAAGAAGAGCATAATGTAATTTCATGGCGACTTAAAGCAATGTTCAATTTCCTTTATATCCTGTAATTAGCATTTCTTGATGAACACTTGATGAAGTAGTGAATAAGCTTTCTGTCACCACATATAATTGGGTCTTGTTCAGTCGCAGCAGATGTTTTGAAATCCATCCTAACGAGGATTACCTTAATAGCTGTCCTACACACTTTCTCCGACACTTGATACTCGTTACTGCACTGTTTGTCTTCTCTCTTTACCCTCCCATCCTCTTGCCATCTTTTCATTTGACCCACTCGCCTCAGTCATCCCTCAATCTCCCTATTTTCTGCCCTCCTCTCACACACTCTCGCGACACACTACACACACTTAGGAGTGTTTGTCGGAGGCTGCTGGCCTGATTTGCTGTATCTGATGTCATGATAACGTTTACCCTCCTTTGAACGGCTGAAGCTTCTCCTGAATTGGGTGATTTGTGCCGGAGATGTGTAAATGTTTGGTTATTTCGCCCACGCTGATCAAACTAAAGTTCTGTAGCAAATGTGGAGCTTCACACATCTGCCACGTGTTAGTCAGGAAGTTCAAATACATTTAAAGCGGCATCACCTGCTCTCGATCTGCCCCAAAAGCAAAGATAAAGCGTTTGATCAGGGTGTACGTTTGGTGTCAGCAGATGTGAATCGTTTTCCTCAAAGGTGACAATCAAGAGGGAATTTTCCTCTCTGGGCTCGTTTGATTTGGGACCGGTGTTATCCAGTCGAGAGAGTTTCCCCTTATGATGATTTCCCCTTTCTTTCAGACTTCACTTAATGTAAAGTTTCGCTCACATACACAGATTGTGAGCCCCCTGGCAAGATCATAAGATTTTAGGTTAAAAGTAAACGTCTAAAGGAAAGTGTGTGTTTTTATCATTTTTGACATCCTCTGTTTTTTATTTATAATCATGTTTTCTCTTTTGTAGTTCATTTGAATAGTTCTGCATTGTGGATTGTGAAATATACTTTAAAAAAATCTCAGTCAATATGAGTTCTATATAATGTTCTTGTAGCTCAAATAGTAGAGGATGGTACGGCCAAATGTGAGGGTTTGATTTCCAGGGAAAGCAAGAATTGATCAAACATGTCTCTTCAAGGCAGTGTAAATCACTCTGGATAAAAGCATCTGCCAAAACCAAATATATAACTGTGAAAACTGCAGTAAAGGTTATTGAAAATTCAGCTTTGGATCATCACAGGAATAAATAGCAATTTAATCTACATTGAAGTAGAAAACAGCTTTTAAATTGTAAAGCTATTATTGCCTTTAGACTGTATTTATATATATATATGCTTTTTGTTTTGTTTTTTTCAAATGTCTTGCAATGTAAAAACAAAATACAATAAAATATAATAAGTTTTAGATATACTTCAACTGTGAAAAATATTAATTGACTTTTTTTGGTTGCCTCAAATTTGACTCAAATTTTACAATGATTAAAAAAATTTATATTGTTTTTATAATTGTTTACTTTATTTTGTGTTTAGTTATGTGACTTAATTTAAATCTAAACCTTCATTTGTCATATTTATATCATATTTTTGCAGTCTTAAAATACAATACACAATATGTCTATTCAAGAAAGTCTATGCAAAATGTACATTTTTCGAATCTACTATCGTTAAACTTTTCATCTGTAGTGCATAATTATTATACAAGGAACATAGGCTTGTTTTGAAAATGTAGCCCATTTCTGGATATCGCGAATTATGTAGCCAGAACTACGTATGGCTGCATTTCGTCTTTAAAGCAAACGCTACGGGGCGGTATGACAGCGTTCCTTTTCGCGCTTACCAGCTGACTACTTACCTGCATATGGGATGCTTTCTGGCTGTTCCCAGTTTGTCCGGTTAGCTCGCCATGTATATCGGCGGACTTGAGGCACAGAGAGGAGTTGACCATGATGACAGGGTTCAAGTCCGGTAAAGAATGGTTCCAGAAAGTGAATAAGACAAAAACAGAATCCAAAAAATAAAATAAACAAGTAAATAACAGGGTGAGAATGTGGTAAAATCTGAAAACGTGGTAAAAATGGGCTTTTCTTTTTCTGGATTGCTTTTTAAAACTGTCGGTTGGGTTTAGGGGGGCAGGAGGGTGGGTCAGTCGATCGGTCAGTCAGTCAGCCAGTCATTCAGTTGACAGTGGCCTCTGGTGGATTTACGTGAGAACAGCAGGTGCGAATGGCACTCACGTGAGAAATTTGAAATCTCAAAATGCGTACACATCGCCTCTAGTGGATTCGTTAGATCAAAAACTGGGGAAAAAAGTATCATTTAGGTCGTGTTGGCACTCTCCAGAAAT
>CAIGQZ010033024.1:1532143-1545873 GCA_903798205.1 Danio tinwini
TATTATTATTATTATTATTATTATTATTATTATTATTATTATTATTATTATTATTTACAAGTTTTCACTATCTTATATACTGTATTTCTGAAGGTAGTGATTTTAAGTAAAATTTATGTGTTTATTGTTATTAAGTGGTACAGTTAAAAAGAATAAAGTATTTAAAAACTTATTAGAGATCAAAAGATGTCTTAATAAAATAATTTTTATTAAACAAAAATATTTTTTTATTAGACAACAAAATAATTTCCTGGGTGACCAATTTTCTTAGCTCTAGAATCCAACAGGTAAAAATAAGAGGTTTTATTTCAGATAAAATGTGTACTTCAGCGGGAGCTCCCCAGGGTTGTGTTTTATCTCTGTAATTATTTATTTTATACACAAATTCTTGTATAAGTTCATTTAAAAATAGATATATTGCAAAGTAAACAGGTGATACTGCTTTGGTGAGCCTTTTAAATGAGGAGGAGGAAGAACACAGCCCTGTTCTTGTTTAAAATATTGAATATTCCTAAATATTTCTAAGGAGATGGTTATTGATTTTAGAGAGAGAGCACAAAGCAAAACTCATCCCACATTGATTATTGGGGAACAAATTCTGTTAGTAACAAATTATAAATATTTAGGTGTGATGTTTGCCAATAAACTTAAGTGGGATGTATGGACTGACTGTGGAAGGAAAAAGCTTCAACAGAGAATGTACTTCTTAAAGAAATTATTGTCTTTTAATGTTGAAAACACATTGTGGAGGGCAGCACAGTGGCGCAGTGGGTAGCACAATCGCCCCACAGCAAGAAGGTCGCTGGTTCGAGCACCAGTCAGTTGGCATTTCTGTGTGGAGTTTGCATGTTCTCCCCGTGTTCACGTGGGTTTCATCCGGGTGGAAGTCCAAAGACATGTGGTACAGGTAAAATGGGTATGCTAAAATTGACTGTAGTGTATGTGTGTAAATGAGTGTGTATGGATGTTTCCCAGTGATGGGTTGCAGCTGGAAGGTAATCCGCTGCGTAAAAAAAATATGCTGGATAATTTGGTGGTTCATCCTGCTGTGGCGACCCCTGATTAATAAAGGGACTAAGCCGAAAAGAAAATTAATGATTGAACACATTGTTGATCATGTTTTATTGTGCTTTTATTGAAAGTATTGCAACATTGTGTGTGATCTGTTGGTAAGGAAATGCTTCTGAGGCCCAGAAGAGTTCACTGGGGAAGGTGGTAACTACAGCCAGTAAATTGTAGGGAATAAAACTAGAGAGCATTGATAGTATATGCAAGGACAGAGTATTAAATAAGGCTATCATAATTGTCAATGATATGAGATATCCTTTATTAAACACTTTCCAATTTTTACCATCAGGCCGTCAATATTGTGTTCCCAAGTGTGTTATAGGAAAAAATTATCATTCATACCCCAAGCAATTTATTCATTCATAATTTTTTTTGGCTTAGTCCCTTTATTAATGGGGTTGCCACAGCAGAATGAACCGCCAACTTATCCAGCATATGTTTTACGCAGTGCATGCCCTTTCAGCTGCAACCTATAACTGGGAAAACCCCAAGCAATTAAGTTTTCATATTCCTCCTCCCTCAGTTGATGGCTATAGTCTGGATATTTATTTAGATTAGGGGTACCATGTTTTTATATGATCTATATATATATGCAAACTGTGAAATATCAGAAGTCTCTGTGAGTGTATGCTGCGAAATGAAATTTCCCTATGAGGACAAATAAAGTTAACTACTTAACTAACCAGTCGTTTTCGTATTAAAGTAAAATATTATTGCCAGAATGTGTGTCATTATTTAATAGATCTGTTTCCTCTAGATTCTAATACCATTTTTTCTGTGACCTTTAATGCAAATGATTGTGTGATGTAGTCTATGGCATTTTACCCATCCTATCCCCTAGTCAAATCATGGGCAGCACCCAGACCTCTCCACACACCCACACACATCAAGCATGTTTGCATACAAGTCATTTGTGCTTTTCAGTAATCAACACCTGAGTACGTCCAGCAGTCAATTTTTATTTAAGCCATGTTTTACATTTTCTTTTTTTTATTTATAGCTCAGAGGCTTTACAGCTTTCAATGAATGCTGATTGGGAGCAATTGCATGTTCACTGATCAAACCAGATTGTATCTCTTTATGAAAACAATTCCACTGATGGCAGCTATTAGGGCGCTGGAGGGCTGGGAAGGGTTGAAAATGCCTGGAGCAGGTGTGCAAGTGATCTCATAGCATTCAGATAAAAACAAAATGATTGAAAAGACATTAATCAGCTCAATCAAATCTGATTACATCAGTCGAATGCTGTTGGCTACTTGACATGTTTTTGTAGCAAGTACGCCTTTGTTCTGACTGCTTTTACTATGATTCTTTTGGTTTGTTCCTCTTCAACCACATGAGTCAAACTGACCTCGAATCACTGTTGACCAGAATGCAAATAAGCTGTTTTCAACTGCATAGGAAACTTCTGTTGGTCACAGATTTTGCCTGACATTAGTGTTTATTATAACATGCCTAATTTTACAAGGGTGTTTTTTATCTGTGCATATTTCTATATTAAAAAAACATTTACAGTTGAAGTTATTAACTGTAACCACCCCCCACCCCCCTCAGATTGTTTTTCTTTTTAAATATTTGCCAAATGATGTTTAACAGAGCAAGAAAATTTCACAGTATGTCTGATAATAATTTTTCTTCTGGAGAAAGTTTTATTTGTTTTATTTCAGCTAGAATAAAAGCTTAAAATAAAAGTAATAATAATAAAAAAATTAAGGTCAAAATTATTAGCCCCTTATATTTTCTTTCGATAGTTTACAGAACAAACCATCGTTATACAATAACTTGCCTAATTACCCCAACATGCGTAGTTGACCTAATAAATCTAGTTAAGCCTTTAAATGTCACTTTAAGCTGTATAGAAGTGTCTTGAAAAACGTCTAATAAAATATGATGTACTGTCATCATGGCAAAGATAAAATAAATCAGTTATTATAAATTAGTTATTAAAACTATTATGTTTAGAAATGTGTTCTCTCTGTTAAGCAGAAATTGGGGAATAAATTAACAGGGGGGCTAATAATTCAGGGGGGCTAATAATTCTGACTTCAACTGTCTTTGAAATTATTTATTTTATTTCTCTCAGCCGTCGCTTGGGTAGCACCTTTTCACAAGTTACGGATTTATACTTTTAAGTACTATTGTGCACGCTTTAAGTACTAACCATTAAAGGGATAGTTCATCCAAAATGAAAAGTCTGTCTTCATTTACTCACCCATCACTTGATCCAAACCTGTTTGAGTTTCATTCTTCTGTTAAACTAAAAAAAAAAGATATTTTTTATTAATAAACTAATACTCACTTCTCATCTTTCACTTGTCACAAAACTGCTTGAGTTTCTGTCTTCTGTTGAACACAAAATAAGATATTTTTTAAAATGTTGGAACCTGGTAACCATTGATTTGCACAGTATTTGTTTTTCCTACTATCGATGCCTATCGCCAGATTTCAGCATTATTAAAACATCTTCTTTTATGTTCAGCAGAATAAATAAACATATAAAGGTTTCAAATCACTTTAGGTAGAGTAAATTGTGTGTACGTTTTCATTTTTGGGTGAACTACCCCTTTAAGGAACCAATATAGATTCTTTAGGTATAAACTTCTATTCAAAAAGGTTCTGACCCAGTTAGCATGTTTGTACCTTTATTTCCTAGAGTGTTTTTAACACTACAATAAGGTTTTAGTTAACATTATAACATGCACTAAACATGTAAAAACTTCCACAGCATTTATTTTCTATTTAGTTAATAATTGCACTTTCAACATTTTTTCAATATTGGGTAGCATTTTACCTTGACAGTCCACATTCCACTAACTGTAACTCTGAAACTGATTATTTAGACAGTCTAGTTTTTCACGATTCCATGCCAAATCCAACCAAATAAAAAAAAAAGTCGCAAATTTTTAAGATCCTGCAAAACTCTTAATTTAAAAGCAAAATAATTGCAAAAATGTAAATAATCTTGTAAAACATCAATTTTCAAATGATATAATCAAATTAGATATGTTTCAGTTATTTATTGTTTTACATGACTTATAGACGCAGCGCATGTGATATATGTGAGTGTTTTGCAAAAAATTATGCCTCACCTGAGACCTGAGGGGTGGGGTGGGGGTGGGGGGTCAGCTTGTGCCGTAAGCAAAATCAGTCCATTTTATCACAAGAAATCACAAAAAGAAATTGGGAAAAACTTGAGGGTCTGATTATCATCTGGTAACCATTAGGCTATAACTCTATCTATAGTAAGTCTCAGTTCAACATCTGCTAACTATTTATTTTGATGGACCACTAGGAGACATTGTACTTCCAAAATCTTAAACCTAATCCGCTAATACAGTTGTGCATTATAATGTTGTGCATTATAATGTAAAAAAAATAAAATTTAAAGCTTATTGTAAGTGTTTAAGTGTTACTTCATTGCTGACTCTTAATATATTCCAAAAATTAAAAAAAGTTTCGTTAAACACATTGTTTTCCCAAATCATGTGTGTCCTTTACCAGGAGGGAGGGTGTATTTACATGTCTGTAAAGAATGAAAATCAAAACGGCTTCTGCTTTACATAAAGATTTACAACTACCTCAAGAACCTCACTGAGCAGATCCACAGCTCCCAGGGCTGCATTTGACAGGACGTGATGCAGATGCATTGTAATTCTGTCTCCAGGGGGTGTTACGGCAGGGCAGGAGGTGTTTGCAATGCGGTGAACTGATGAACGAGTCCCAAGGATACAGGTGAGACTAATGACCTCACTTATCACCACTAAACATGTAATACAAACCAGAATCCTTGACCTTTTGTGTCACTATTTGCAGTTCTCTAGTGGGATGTCGGTGTTACACTCCACTTACACAGTCTGTTGTTAGTATGGTTGAGAAGTCCAGTGAGAGATTTGATAAACAGATGGGCGGACGATTAGGAGATATTGATTTTACTGGTGTGAGTCGAACCAGGGGCAAGGTAAAAAAGGACAGATATTTAGAAAAGCACAGTTCTTGATGAGTTAAAGCATTTGCACATTATCAACATAATTTATTTGTCTGTCCAGTTTGTAAGGGTGACCAGCTCCACGGATCCAGCTGAGATCTATCAGATTTTGACTAAGCAGTGGGGTCTGGCTCCTCCTCATCTGGTGGTGGCACTGATGGGAGGTGATGAAGTTGCTCAACTTAAGCCCTGGCTAAGGGATACACTTAGGAAAGGCCTTGTGAAGGCAGCACAGAGCACAGGTGGATCATTTATTGGTCATTAAAAATAAAAATAGCAATAAGCTTTTGTCACAAAACTCTAATGCTTTATATACATAGGGGCCTGGATCCTCACCAGTGGTTTGCGCTTTGGCATCACTAAGAATCTGGGTCAGGCCGTAAGGGACCACTCTCTAGCAAGCACTTCCCCGAAGGTGCGAGTTGTGGCTATTGGAATTGCCCCCTGGAACATGATTCAGAACCGAGATCTGCTGCTGTCTGCAAAGGTGAGAACTGCCTGTTCAAATGAATTTACTATCTGACAAAAAGATTTTGAGAAAATGCTAAATAATTTCTTTTAAACTTTATTTCCATCATTCAGTGAATGGGCCTCATCCACCAACCATTCTCATGAAACCCCACTTAAGCACTTTTCAAATATCTGACATTCACCAATGTTTTCTTATCTGGAGTTTGTTCTTAATAGGCATGGGCCGGTATAAGATTTTGATGGTATGATAACCTTGGAAGAAAATATCACGGTTCCTAAATGAATTAAACTCATTTATTTCCTCCAAATTCTACACACAATACTTTATAATGACAATGTGAAAATAGAGTTTTTTAAATTGTTGCAAATTTATATATATAAAAAAAAACAAAACTAAAAAATCACATGTACATCAGTATTTACAGCCTTTGCTCAATACTTTGTTGATGCACCTTTGGCTGCAATTTCAGCCTCAAGTCTTTTTTAATATGATGCCACAAGCTTGGTACACCTGTCTTTGGGAATTTTTGCCCATTTGTTTTTGCAGTACCTCTCAAGCCCTATCAGGTTGGATGGGAAGCGACTGTGTACAGCCATTTTTCAGATCTCTCCAGAGATGTTCTATAGGATTTAGGTCTGGGCTCTGGCTGGGCCACTCAAGGACGTTCACAGAGTTGTTGTGAAGCCACTCCATTGAAATTTTGGCGGTGTGCTTTGGGTCATTGTCCTACTGGAAGATAAGCCGTCTCCCCAGTCTGAGGTCAAGAGCACTCTGAAGCAAGTTTTCATTCAGGATGTCTCTGTACATTGCTGCATTCATCTTTTCCTTTATCCTGACTAGTCTTCCAGTTCCTGCTGCTGAAAAACATCCCCACAGCATGATGCTGCCACAACCATGCTTCTCTGTAGGGATGGTATTAGCCTGGTGATGAGCGGTGCCTGGTTTTCTCCAAACGTGACACCTGGCATTCACTCCAAAGAGTTCAATTTTAGTCTCATCAGACCAGAGAATTTAGTTTCTTATGGTCTGAGAGTCCTTCAGATGCCTTTGGAACTTTCAGAGCAGCAGAAATTTTACTGTAACCTTCCCCAGCCTTGTGCCTCAAGACAATCCTGTCTCGGAGGTCTACAGACAATTCCTTTGTCTTCATGCTTGGTTTGTGCTTTGACATGCACTGTCAACCCTGGGACCTTATATAGACAGGTGTATGCTTTTTCAAATCATGTCCAATCAACTGAATGAACCACAGGTAAACTCTAATTAACCTGCTGAAACATCTCAAGAATGATCGGTGGAAACAGAATGTACCTGAGCTCAATTTAAAAGCAAAGGCAGTGAATACTTATTTACATGTGATTTTTCAGCTTTTTTCATATTGTCATTATGGGGTATTGTGTGTAGAAATTTGAGGAAATAAATAAATTTAATCCATTTTGGAATAAGGCTGTAACATAAAAAGATGTGGAAAAAGTGATTTGAAAAAGATGTTTGCTGAAGCATAGGCTGACCAGTAGCTTTTGATGTGTATTTCCTTTTTCTGCTTGAGATACACTGTTAACAATTTCTGTAAATTACTGTATTTAACTGTAAAGTAAAGAGTATTTTACTGTTGGACAGTTATGCAGAATGTCACTGTATTTTAAAGTTGCATAATGGGAAATATCTTCTTGCCACCAGTAAAATACAGTATTTTTAATTTGCTGTAAATCAAAATACAGTAAAACAAATAAGCGCGAAACATGAGCAATCACAGAAAGCAATTTTTTTCTGCCTGGAGAAAAAAACACAGATCTAAGAAGCTGGCAGCTACAAGGTGTGTGCAAATGCTCTTATGTTTCTAAAAAATACTTTATATTCTTGGTTTAATTAATAAAAATAAGTACAAATAATAAGTAAATAAAACTAAACTTGTGTCTGTGCATCACTTAACGATGTGCAATAAAAAAGCTAAAAAAAAAACTAAATGAAGTAGTAAAACAAAACTTGGATATACCATAGGAATGGTATGACAAAAAAAATTTGTGGTTTTAAAACCTTGACTTTTCCAAACTGCGGTAAACCTCGAAACCAGTTATCGTCCCATGCCTGTTTCTAAATGGGCTCTATGCACAGCTAGTGTTTTTCAGCCAATGATGAACTTCCAGTGAAAGGTTAATGTGACTATTTTCAGTTTCATAAGGTTCCTTTTACAGCATCGATGTTGTTGCATAATTAAAATATAATCAGTTAAATAGACTTAAACATCCATTTGCATAAAAAGCATAGACCGTTTAAATGCAGGCGTCGTCATTAGTAGCAAGCTAGTGCAGAAATTCCATTGAAATTACGGGGTAAAATTAATTTCCATATTTTAAAGACATGATGCAGAAAAAATATAATTTAATGTAGCGCTTCTTGTTTGGTCTGATACCCACTTTATATCATATCTCAGCCAGGCAGTGAAGATCGCTGTTTTTTAAAGAAATCACATCTTAAACGCAGTGATTTTGTATGGTATAGCCATTCACCGGAATACCAGGGGCTGGCTGACTGAAATTAAAAGCCTCTTGCATTTACCCCAAAAAGTACAGAATCTGTGAACACTCCAGATTAGTTGTGCACATATTTAAGCTGTAATAGTGTGTTTAAAATTATCAGTTAAGCAGTTTTGTTCATTTTGTTTAGAAGAAAATTTGTTTATATTTTGCTTCAGCCTGATCATCCAGCAACATACCCAACTGAGGATCTTCCATATGGCGCTGTGTACTCATTGGACTGCAATCATTCACATTTCATCCTGGTGGACGAGGACCCCAAGCGGCCTGGAGCCACTGGTGAGATGAGGGTCAAGATGCTCAAACACATCTCTCTGCAGCGCACAGGATATGGGGGTGAGTTGAGATGCATTTAGTTTTTTTGTGTCTCTAAATTTGTCCTGTGGTTTGAGATATTTGCTAATTTGTATTTGTACTAACAGGCACAGGCAGTATAGAAATACCTGTTTTGTGTCTTCTGGTTCATGGAGAGCCAAGGATATTACAGGTCAGATTTATTAAAAATATATCTAATGAATTTGAATGAAGGTTTTATTATTCTCACAGTCTGATTACATGCTTGTTTTTACAGAAAATGTACAAGAATATTCAGAATTCAATTCCCTGGCTAATATTGGCTGGCTCAGGAGGAGTCGCTGATATTTTAGTGACCCTGATGGACAGAGGATGCTGGGATGCTGATATTGTCCAAGAGCTGTTGATTAACACCTTCCCCGATGGTGTGCACAGCACTGAAATCACTTCTTGGACCAAACTGGTAACATACAACCTTTGTTTTACAATAGTTTTTTTTTTACTTTATACATCATATGCATTTGTTTTAGGCACAAGTTGTTTCCAATCGTTTTTCCATCATTAGATTCAGAGAATATTGGACCATGGTCATCTGTTAACCGTGCATGACCCAGAGCAGGATTCAGAACTGGATACTGTAATTCTCAAAGCACTGGTTAAGGGTAAGCAACTATCCAGGCTTAGTGAAATTCCAACAAACCTCTATCATATCTTTTTCCTATTTGAAAGCATTAAGGACTGCTATATGCTGATTGGCCAAAACAACACAGATTAATAATCAAATATCATTGATTAACTTCCTAACAAGGCCACTTAATAAGTTCTGAGTTGATTAGAGTAGATGACAAGCAAGCAATCAGTTCTTATGATCAAATAAGCAGGAATAGCATGAGTGGCTTTGAGCATGAGTGACATTGACAAGGCAGTTGGGTCAGACTTTTTGTGAAACAGCAAGGCTCCTGTCATCAGTGGTGAGAATTCAGTGGTTCAAGAAGAGAAACACCACACACCGAAGACAAGGTGTCTGGTAGTGGGGCTTATCAAACAAAAGCTATCCCATCTGGTCTGAGCCAACAGAAGGTTTATTGTAGCACATGTCACAAAATTTTAATGGTAGTTTCAGGAGGAACTTGTCAAAACACAGTGCTTCACACTCTGCTGAGTACAAGGATGTGTAGCTGCATACCAATCAGTGTCCCTGTGATAACACCTGTCCACCATCAAAAGTGTTTACAATAGGCTCACAAATATTAAAAGTGGACTTCGGAGCAGTGAAACAGTTGCTGATCTGATTAATTCCGTTTTTATTTACATCACATGGACGTCTGTGCTTGTGTGCACTGTTTTGACACCAAAAGGGTTTGAGGAAGTGTGATGCTGGGTTCTAATGGGAAACCATGGGTCCAGCCATTTTTGCAGGTGTAAATTTGATACCCTTCATGCCAGTGGTGTTCCCTGGTGGAAGTATAGACTGATTTCATGCGGCCGCCTTTAAAAAAGCGAGATCGAGGCTGCGGTGGGAAGAAACCCGGAAGTATAGCCTGAGTCACACAGGAATGTTGTGTACCTGGCTGTATATCTTATCAGCGAAGAGAAAGCGACACAAATAGATCATTTCACTGTCTTCAGAGTGACCCAAAGGTCCGTTCTGAATGGAAAGTGAAAATAAAACAGGATATCAGACCTCATTTTCAGCTAAGTTAAGGGAAATGCCACTAGTTTGCTAACGTTTTCTTTCCCAAACAAACCTTTTAGCTGCCATTTATCAAACTCAAGTTAATGAACAGATTCTTTCACTATATTAGACCTGTCAAGATACTGAATTTCGTTACTGAAATTGATAAAAAAAACATCAATTTCCCACTAACATAAGCACTGTTGAACGCAACAGCGCTGATTTGCCATGGTGTTCACACGCTCAACTGAAAGGACTGTGATTGGCCATGGAGGTCATCAGTTCACCGCACTTCACCGCTGTTTACCCAGTGAAACCACAGACGAGTGATCCACTGATGACTCGGCTGATCTTTGCGGCTTTAAAACACTCCACTGTTTGTGCATCTGTGTTTTCACTCAGTGAAGTGCGGTGAACTGATTACCTTCACGGCCAATCACAGTCATTTCTGTTGAGCACTGGTGAATATGGCAAAGCAGCTGCTTAAGAACGTGCTCAGCGGCACTTAAATGTTAGCAGGAGTTTATTTTTTTTAAATTCAGTACCAGGACAACACTATTACAGACAACGCAAGGGTGTGCTACAAAGGACTGCGTAGTTTTATCGATCACCGGGTTACATAGGCTGAAGCAAGCAGGGAAGCCCCCACTGTGTTTACCTGCTGCCATGAACTGAGGCCCAGGAGGAGAGATTGTGATGTTGTTTGATGCCTAATATGCTTTTCATTGAAATTATATTAAAGTGATGTTTACACCATATCTGCGTTTTGAAATTGCGGCAACAGCTGGAGGTTTATAGTCCACAGCACGTTGTTGCAATGTTTATGATACTGATCCTATACTTCAGAGTTTCTTCCCAACGCAGCCTCGCTTTGGTTTTTTAAAATGGCGGCCGCGTGAAATAAGCGTATTGCCTCTTCAGCACAATAATACACATTGCACTGTAATTAAGATCATGATGAAGACATCACGGTTCCCTTGGCTTTCAAATTCCCCAGATCTCAATCCAGCTGTGCATCTAGGATGTGCTGGACCAACAAGTTCAATCCAAAGAGATTCCATCTTGCAACCCATGTGAATTGAATGGTCTGTTGCTAACATCTTTAGATACCTCAAGAGACGTTTAGGGGTCTTATAAAGTTTATTTAGTATGGGTGGGAATCACCAAGGTCCTCAAGATATAATATTATCACACTGAAAAAAATGATGTCTGAAAAATTGTTGCAATTTATGTGTTGAATTCAAACAAACAAATTACATTTAGAAACATTCAACTTAATCTGTTTGATTAAATTCAGTGGAAATACATTGTTTACAACCACTTAACTTAAAATAATTTAGTAAATCCAAGGAATCATCTTGATACTTCATGATACAATATTATTGCAATTTCTAATGGAATATTATGTGATATATTGTAATTTATTACCTTTTCCAGTTATGTCTGCAAGGAAAAAAAGAAAACAAAATGTTCTTGCCTTTAGTTTTATTGCATCAGAGCAGAATGATATTATCAAGCAAACTGACAAACACTTTAATGAAAACCTGTCAAATGTTTTAGACACCTTTTCACTATGACATTATCTTTATTTTACTAAATTACTGTGTGCTGAAGGTGACCCCACTCACTAAAAACAAACTCAAGCTCAACACCACATCTAGTAGACTGTAAAGGAATTGATTTTATTATTCAACCAAACAGTATAATGCAATCTTGCTGATATATTGATATAGCTTTTAATGTATTTATATAGTATTACAGTGGAAGTGTCACTATACCATGTTGTATTGATGTTTTGGTAGCTAGATGTGGATCATCATTACACTAGGCTGGCGGTCATTATATTTTGACTCATCTCTGTATTCCTGTATAATATAGTCAAAGAGTTCATAATTGTGTTGCCTTCTTATGGACTCAGCGTGTAAGAGTCAGAGTCAGGAAGCGCAGGACTTCCTGGATGAGCTGAAACTGGCCGTGGCCTGGAATAGAGTGGACATCGCCAAGAGTGAGATCTTCAGTGGGGAAGTCCAATGGAGTGTGAGAATTTAAGCATTGTTCATTAAATTGTGTATAAGTTGCCATTACTGACAGCAGGGAAAATAAGTATTGAACACGTCATGTTTTTTCCTAAGAATAATATTTCTAAAGGAGCTGTTGACATAGAAAAAAAAATCTGAAAAATGAGTTTGTGTAATAACAGTGAAATAACACAAGGAGAATGTACTGAACTTTTCATTCATTAATTTTATTTTTGGCTTAGTCCCTTTATTAATCTGGGGTCGCCACAGCGGAATGAACCGCCAACGTATCTAGCACGCTTTACACAGCAGATGCCCTTCCAGCCGCAACCCAACACTGGGAAACACCCACACACTCTTGCACACACTCACATACACTACAGCCAATTTAGCTTATTCAATTCACCTGTACCACATGTCTTTGGACTGTGGGGGAAACTGGAGCACCCAAAGGAAACCCACGCGAACACGGGGAGAACATGCCAACTGCACACAGAAATGCCAACTGACCCAGCTGGGGCTCAAACCAGCAACACTACATCGTGCTGCCTGTACTGAACTACTGAAATGTACTTAATACTTTTTTGGTGATGGCAGCTTGAAGAGGCCTCTCATATGGAGAATAAAGTCACATAAATTGCTAAGGTGTGAGACTTTAACTTGATGTAAAAATCTGGATGTATATGTGGGTCTCGTCTATCAAATCTGAGCCTTAGTTTTTTTTTTTTTATTGGATTCAAGTCAGGTGATTGACTGGGCCATTTTACAGCTTGATCTTCATTCTCTGAAAGCATTTGAGAGTTTCCTTGGCTGTGTTTTGGATGATTGTCTTGCTAAAATGTCCACCCTGGTTTCATCCTGATAATGTAGATGTTGGACTGAAGCAGCTAATATTCATTTACAATGACAAAGGGCAGATGGTTACTGAATAACTACTGAGAGATTTCAGTTGCTGTCTGGGCTTTTCAACTTTTTTCCTGCATCATTTCATTTTATTATGCATAACTTCATTTGGAATCCATTTAGAATTGTTTTCTTTGCATATATTGATTTCTTTAGTTATTCCTTACATCCGGGAAAGTTTAAGGCCAACGGCACCTTTAGAAATATGTTTTTTGCCAAAAATGGTGACGTGTTGAATACCTACTTTCCCCACTGTATTTTAGATTATCATTTACAAAATGTCTTTATTCTCTATTAGGCACAGGACCTGGAAGAGGTCATGATGGAGGCATTGGTGAATGACAAGCCTGACTTTGTGCGACTGTTTGTTGATAACGGTGTAAACATAAAGCAGTTCCTGACTTATGGCCGTCTCCAAGAGCTCTACTGCTCTGTGTCTGAGAAAAACCTCCTTCACACTCTGCTCCTGAAAAAAAATCAGGAGAGGCAGGCTCAATTGGCCAGAAAACGAATGTCAGGAAACCCCAACAATGAACTAGGTGATCGAAAATTCCGTTTCACCTTCCATGAGGTCTCAAAAGTCCTCAAAGACTTTCTTGATGACACCTGTAAGGGTTTCTACCAAAAACTTCCAGCGGTGAGTAGAGCTTTATAGTGCACTTACATATAACCCAGCAGGCTGCAGTATGGCTATATGTGACCCTGGACCACAAAACCAGTCATAAATATACATTTAATAATAATAATAATAATAATAATAATAATAATAATAATAATAATA
>CAIGQZ010033024.1:1545883-1556260 GCA_903798205.1 Danio tinwini
TAATAATAATAATAATAATAATAATAATAATAATAATAATAATAATAATAATACATTTTATTTATAATGTGCTTCTCGCAGTCCTAAAAAGATGAGTTTTAAGTAGCTTCTTAAAACAGTCCAAGGAACCAGCATTCCTAATGTTTGTAGGAGGAGCATTCCAAAGTTTGGGTAAGAGAATGCCCTACCAAGACAGGATAAAAGCATGGACAAGTCTTTCAGCATCAGGCCTTGAGAGGAAAGGATGAATGCGGGCTATAATTTGAAGATGATAAAAGGCAGTTTTAGTTAAATGTTTAAAATGAGACTTCGGACTATGCTGAGCGTCAAGGAGAGCACCAAGATTATGCACCTGCAGAGATAGTGATAAGACAGACCCATCAACTGTTAACGCAAATTCCTTACACCTCTTGATGTTAGAAGAATTGTCATTCAATAAAATCTCAGATTTTGAGCTATTCAGTTTACGATAATTATGTTGCATCCAGGCTTTAATTTCAACTAAGCGACAACATTGATGCCGATAAATTGGGAGAAGTGCTAATATAGATCTGCATGTCATCAGCATAGAAATGATATGTAATACCAAATTTTTGCAGGATTTGACCAAGAGGCAATATATAAATACTAAAGAGAAATGCACCAAGTACTGACCCTTGGGGGACACCATGACAGTACGCGATCTGTGTCCCCCCACATAGATAAACTGCGAACATCCAGAAAGATAGGGTTTAAACCAAGTTATACAATCTCATTTACACCAGAATGGCACAATAAATAAGCTTTCACTTGATGGATTGTTTGTTAGTAAAGAACAATATTTGGCCAAGAAACAATAATTAAAAAATCTGAAATCTGAGGGTTAAAAAAATCGAAATACTGAGAAATTGGCTTTAATGTTGTACAAACTAAGTTCTTAGCGATGCATATTACTAATCAAAAATAAAATATTGATATAACTATAGTAGGAAATTTACTAAATATCTTCATGGAACAGGATCTTTATTTAATATTCAAATTATTTTTACCATAAAAGAAAAATCAATCCCTTTGACCCATGCAAAGTGTATTTGGCTTTTGGCAAAAATTTGCTCATGCAACATAAGATTTAGATTTTGTGGTCCAGGGTCACATATTACATGTATTTATTCCAGGAAAGGATGGGAAAAGGCAGACTTTTCCACAGCCAGAAAAATCTCCCAGACATGGACAGACGATGCGAGCACCCTTGGAGAGACCTCTTCCTTTGGGCTATTCTGCAGAATAGGCAGGAAATGGCAAACTACTTCTGGGCCATGGTGGGTCGAACAATATGAGCGATGGGCTCATTTTCATAAACCAAGTCTATTGGTTCTTTAGACCTTATTACAAGCTGTAGTTTAATGTATCACCAACCATTTGCAACCATTTGACCTCAGCATTGTTTAAAGATCACACTTTATATAGGTCAGTGAGCAAAGAGCATTTTGTGTGAACAAAACTGCTGAGAAGCTAAGAGTCAATATTAAATGCTTAAGGCATTCTTGTGGTACACGCTTGTGCATATTTTTAGTACAATGCATTATTGTACATCAGTGTTTAATAACCCTTTGTGTGTTTTAGGGCCCGGAGGCAGTGGCAGCTGCTCTAGTGGGCTGTAAGATCATGAAGGAGATGGCCCATCTGGCTACTGAAGCGGAGTCTGCTCGCAGTATGAAGAATGCCAAGTATGAGCAGTTTGCAATGGGTGAGAAACACACCACTGCCATCTACAGACTCAGTGAAACCATTTAAGCTTTACAGAATATATAGAGTCAAGCCTGAAAGTATTCATATCTCTCTGGGTAATATAAATGATATTGTGGGGTCTTAATCAATGAATAAATGAGATATTTTTTCTTCCAAGCACAATAAAAGAGCTATTGAACAAAGTAGCTGTTAACTGACATGCTGTAACATTGACTATTGACTTTACACTGTATAGACAGGAATATAAAATAAAAAACACTGAGAAATTTGTCAGAATATCTTCTATATTCAACACAAGATGCAGTTTGGATGGATATAGTGTAAAATTAAAATGTATGATTGACTATTAAGTCAATTCTAAGTCAATTCTATTCTATGCTGATGACATTTGAAACTAAGATGTGAAGTGTTTAGTCCTAATGTCTATCTTGACAGATCTTTTCAGTGAGTGTTATTCAAACAGTGAAGACCGAGCCTATTCTCTCCTGGTGAGAAAAACGTGCTGTTGGAGCAAAGCAACTGTCCTTAATATCGCCACTTTGGCAGAAGCCAAATGTTTTTTTGCTCATGATGGAGTCCAGGTTAGAGTTTTATTTAAATTCTCACATTAATCCCCCCACCAGCCTTATGTCCATAATAAATTTCACTTGGATTTAATTTTGCACAGGCCCTGCTGACCAAAGTCTGGTGGGGAGCCATGAGGACAGACACCTCCATCTCTAGACTCGTGCTCACGTTCTTCATCCCTCCCCTGGTTTGGACCAGCCTTGTCAAGTTCAAGTGGGAATGCTTTATAATTCCATATGTGACATTTTAACCCTTTAAAGGGACAGTTCACTCAAAAATTTTAATGATATCCTTAATTGCTCACCCTCATGCCTTTCAAAATCCGTTAAGTCTTTCGTTCATCTTCAGGAAAACAAATTACAATATTTAAGATATAATCTATGAGCTCTTTGATCCTACATAGACAGCAATGGAAGACATCAAGACTGTCTTCAAATGTTTCTTCAGTGACTAAAAAAGGCAAAGAACTATTCATATATATATCCTACTGCTACCATATAAGCTGAGTTGGGATTTTAAAAAATCTGTATAGATAGGAGTATTATTAAAATAGTAATTTGTTTCATATATTGTGCCACAACAATATAACATCTTCAGATATACACTTCCCCCAATTTTCTGTCTTCATGTTGACTTCCAAAATATTTTTATTCCAAAAAAACCCACAAAAATATTTTGATACAAAATATTAAGCCTTTTTATTTAATCCTATCAGATACAAATTGCAAAAATATTTTATTATCATTCATTCATTCATTTTCTTTTCGGCTTAGTCCCTTTATTAATCTGGGGTCGTCACAGCGGAATGAACCACCAACTTATCTAGCATATGTTTTACGCAACGGATGCCCCTTCAGCTGCAATCCATCACTGTGAAATAATTTGTTATTAAATGTTTTAAATTTCAAACAGGTGTTTGAAATACATGTATCATAAATACTGCCCATCCCTTATCAGCAGTTTGACATAGTGCACACCCTGAACTAACGCTGAAGAGATTTTTTTTTGCTCACAAAAATGTTCAAAATGTGGAATACTTAACCACTGATGACACATGGACTGTTTTGACATGATTTTGGTGTCTTTCTGTTCCTTGAAGATCTCATAACCCTTGCTGTCTGTGGAGAATAAGAGAGGTCTTGAATTTTATTCAACAAAGTATACTAATTTGTGTTCTGAAGTTGAACTATGATTTAATGGATTTAGGACAACATGAGAGTGAGTAATTAATGACAGATATATAATTTTGGGTGAACTAACCCTTTAACAGGCAATGTGTCAGCCTACCTTTTGTGCACAGATTATTATTAAAGCAAAAAAACTCAGAATTTGCTTAGAGTCAGTAACACGATAGAACCAATGAAAGTGGTCAAAAAAAATTCTTGACTGCCCATTATATTCCTTGTACTTTAATATGTGTGTATATGTGACAGTCCAGAGGAACAAGTGAGCAAAGATGAAGGGGAGCCGTTCGCTGAGCTGGACAGTTTGGAAACAGAACAAGCACTGTTACTCACAGAAGGGGATCCTGTGTAGGACTCTATTTCATCCTGAAACACATAAAAAACTTTAGTGAAGTTTAACATTTTTTGAAGACCTCTACAAAACCGTTTTCATCTTTTTTCCTCAGTGCTGGTGAATGTAGTGCTGACACTGCCACTCACAGTTGCAGCACCACCTTTATTCATGTGGTTCTGCGGCGCTGGAACCGTTTCTGGAGCGCTCCAGTCACCGTGTTCATGGGGAACGTCATCATGTACTTTGCTTTCCTCATTCTGTTCAGTTATGTGCTGCTCTTGGACTTCAGGCCTCCACCACCGTATGGCCCGTCTGCAGCTGAGATCATCCTCTACTTCTGGGTCTTTACCCTGGTGTTAGAGGAAATCAGACAGGTAGGACTAAATGTCAGTGATCTATTTTTTATATACAGTTGAAGTCAAATGATTTGCCCTCCTGTGATTTAATTTTAATATTTCTCAAATGATTTTTAACAAAGCAAGGAATTTTTCACAGTATTTCCTTTAATATTTTTTCTTCTGGAGAAAGTCTTATTTGTTTTATTTCGGCTAGAATAAAAGCATATTTTAATTGTTTTAAAACCATTTTAAGCTCAATATTATTAGCCCTCTTAAGCCTTTTTTTTATTTGATTGTCTACAGAACAAATCACTGTTATACAATGACTTGCCTAATTAACCTAGTTAAGCCTTTAAATGTCACTTTAAGCTGAATACTAGTATCTTGAAAAATGTCTAGTCAAATATAATGTGCCGTCAACATAGCAAAGATCAAATAAATCAGTTATTAGAAATGAGTTATTAAAACTGTTATGTATTATCTTTCCGTTACAGAAATTGGGGAATATAAAACAACAATTTAACAGGAGGACTTGTACAGTTCTCTGTTGTTAATTTTTTTGCAGACTTAAAGAAGGTTAATTTTAGGATTATTTATAATATATAAAGTATTGTTATTGTATTGCTATTGTCAACTAAACCTTTATTAAGTGAAATAAACCTGAAGAAACAAAAATTACATATTGAAATTACAAAAATTAATACATTAATAAAACTCAAACAAAAAGTATATCTCAATTCTGAACTCAAAATAAAAAATATTATTATTTTGAAATGTTTTATTTTGATTTATTATGAATCAATAAATTAGTTTTTAAATAATGCAAAAATGACTTTGTGTTGCATGTTCTACATGAAGTCAGAACAACACATGATTTGTTATTCATTGTGTTTCACCATGATTTGCTATAAATCATTCCCTATGAATTTTAGTGTGAGTTGAATCAAAGTATAGCACATTTAATGAGATTTTAAAATGTTAGCAAAAATACATTTTCTAGTAATTAGCCATAATATGTTGTCATACATACATAAATGTATTAATATGCTATATTTAAGGTTTGTATTAAATGTATATTTAATGTACTTTCAAATGTTTATGACCTTAAGCATAACTACATCATACAAATACAGTATTAAAGCCAATGCTACATGCAGTATTATGCAAAATACACAATATAGTACATTGCATTGCAGGAAAATATTCACAATACACAATATATGTAATATACACAATATAGAACAATGCATTGCAGGAAAATATTCACAATACACAAATAAATATGCCATGAACTCACACATGCAAAGTGGAGTGTTATTCATCTGAAATACCAGGAGCAAATGCGCTTTCTCATTAAAGTGTCCAGTGTGCCCAAGCAGCTGATCAAACATTGCCAGCAAAACTTGTTAAGGGTTAATGGACATGCAGACCCCCTGGCTTGGAATCCAAGACAAAAATGTCGGTCTGGAGGGCTGCGGTATTAAAAATCAATAAAAGGTTTGTAACAAAAATAAAATGTAAAAAAAAAAATATGTTATTTATTTTTAATATTTGGAATATTTAGTAAAATACATTGAAACAAAATAGCTTGTTGGTCAGCGTCAACCAGGATAGAAAAAAAATTCATTTGGAGTTTATGCAGTAAAGGTAAAGGCAAGGCAAGACAAAGTATTTATTAATTAGAGATTGATTACTTTTATTAGCATCAGTAGCATGCAAAATTTCTGTGTGGAGTTTGCATGTTCTCCCCATGTTCACATGGGTTTCCTCCGGGTGCTTCAGTTTCCTCCACAAGTCCAAAGACATGCGCTATAGGTGAATTGGTTGAGCTAAATTGTCCGTAGTGTATGTGTGTATGTCCTGGTCCTCCAGGTTGGGGGTTGAGCTTTGGGCTAATGGCACCCCTCGTAAAAATTAGATGTTACAAAACACCAATATGGTGCGGCTAAATATAAACTTTTATATAAACAGCCCTGGGAGTAAGTAAGTAACATGTAAAATACATTTTAATGGAAATTTATATATTCTACCCTCCTTAAATGTTGCCTGTATCATTATTTGTAGACTTCATTGACTGACTAACTTTATGAATTATAAAAGATGATTATAAAAGATTATATAAAAGATTTTAAAAGAAGCGATCTTTGTGTAATTCAGTCCCAAATGAAACATTTTTGTCTCTTAAAGCACTCCGTAAGTTTTCTATCTTCATAATCATTGACAGTTTTAATTCTTGATAATTAGACATTTTATAACAGTAATTTTTTTTAATTACTAGAACCATTTGTCATTGTAGTGTTGGCTTCTGAAAAGTATTGTCAGTAAAACTTTTATTCATTCATTTTCCTTCGGCTTAGTCCCGTATTCATAAGGGGTTTCCACAGCGGAATGAACCACCAACTATTTCAGCATATGTTTTATGCAGCGGATGCCCATCCAGCTGCAACCCAGTACTGTGAAATGAATTCAAACTTTTAGTTCTCAAAAGATGTGACCAGTGATAGAAATGAAGATGAAATAGGTTTAAATATATAATGAAGTTGCTGATGCTCTTTGTAGAGTTCCTCTGCTGAGATTTTGAGATTTTTAGGCGCCGATCACACAGAAATCGCATTTTGCTCGCTGCTTATGCACCCTGCTTGCCTCTTTGGCATTGCACACTGTGCACTCACAGCTGAAAAAAGTCAACAGTTGAAGAAAAATGTTCACTCACAAATCTCAATTATCTCAATTTACAATTATAAAGATATCAACAGCAACACTCGCGCACAATAGGCAGCTGATTCAGTCATTACCTAGAGAAATAAAAAGCATACCATGCTTATTTTTTTTCTTGTCTGCAAAAAAAGGCAGTGTGGTGCGCCTCATGTTTTTGGAATGTAAAAGCATGTTTGATGTGATCGGCCCCTTAATGTGTTTTATTAGTTGATTTCATCTTGGGCTGTAACTGAAGTCAGTTGTATGTTTGAATCAGTGTTAAAGCTTGTACAAAATTGAATTTGTTTCAGTAAAAAATGTATATGTTTAGCAGACCGAGTGACATTTTTTATGAGCAAATTTTAGTTTTATTTGAACTGATATAGTATATAGACAGATATAGTATAGATATTACTATACTATAATATATAGTAACCCAAACAAGGATGTTGGAACATTATATGATCTTATGTTGGAAAACTCAATATTCTGAGATGAAACTTGACTTGATTGACTTGATATTTTAAAGCAGCAGGTGAACTTTTGTTTCCCTGTTTAACCAAGTGTTTTACAGTATCTGAAGTGCTATTGATCTTGTGCTGTTGACCTTGACAGCAAACAATATCAGCAGAGACTGATTCATACTTGGGTCAGTTGGGTCTTTAGATTTGTGGCTTTCTTTTTTCTCTGCTGCCCTGAGTTGAGTCCAGTGTTCACAAAGGGCATTGTATAAAGGGCATAGAGGGGGTAGAACATGCTGATCTAGTGAATATCGTCTAGACATGAGGTTAAAGTGAAGTATAAAGTGTCTGTTGCACTATTCACTTCCAAAGTTGAGAAATTTGTGTGGGAAAAAAGTAATGCAAAGTTTTAGAAATGAGGACTAGAGAGCATAGAATTTCCCATATGCAAATGGAGTGGTTGGTGGCATGAATTTATTATAATTAGATCAGAAATATGCAGAGGTTTTACTAAAATTAGTTTCTTTTATACAGCTGTGTGCTTTCTAACAAGAAAAAAAAAATATTGCTTTTTTGTTTAGTTATGACTAGGGCCAGACAGAATCTGCTGACATTTTTGCTATTTCTGCGCAGAATTGTGTTAAAAATCTGCGGATTTATAAGGAATTATTTTAATAGTATCATAACTAAAACCTTAATATATGAAATAAAAAGTAATACATTTTAAACTTGTATTTATTGTTTACAATGCAAATCCAATTAGATTCACTTTATTTGGTAAATAAAGCAAGTCTCTCATATAATCTCTCTACTAAAAGACAGAAGATATTACTTTACAAACTGTATTGTAAATTAATCATATGAATATTTTCATATTAGCCAATAAAATTACCGTAATTAATTTAAAAACTGAATAAATATAATTTTACACACATTTACTCAAGTAAATAAACAAAAATAATTATAGGCTAAAAATCTACGAAAATCTGCGGAATTCTGCGCATGCAGATTCCGTGTGGGCCTAGTTATGACTAAAACTAGCTATGACTAATATTACAACATAAGCCTTTAAATTACACAGCTCTGAACTGTAAAAAAAAAAAAAGATGGTAATGAACTGTTAATATTACAACATATGCCTTTTAATTAGACAGTTCTGAACTGTAAAAAAGAGGGTGATGAATTGTAAATATTACAATGTAAACCCTGGAATTTGATGGGTTTAAACTGTTTTTATAGCAACAGAAATATGTTATTTAGACAGTTATAAACCGTTAAAAACAACAATTAAAATTCGTAAAATATACAGTGCAATGAGTGCAATCCTGTAAAACCAATAACGTAGCTACCATTTTTTTTACGGTAAAGTTCTGGCAACCACAGCTGCCAGTTTTTTTACCATAAATTTTACGGTTTATTTTTTTACAGTGTATCATAAAAAGGATAGTTCACAAACAAATAAACATTTACTCACCGTTTAATCTCACTCAAGTGGTTTTAAACTTCTTTTGAACACAAAATACAGCTATTCTGATGAATATTGAGAGGAAAGAGCCAGTGACATCCATAGGACTAAAACATGCTATTGAAGTCAATGGCAGCTTTTTTCTTCAGCATATCTTCTTTAGTGTTCAACAGAAGAAAGGAACTCAAACAGTTTGAGTGGAGGATGAGTAAATGGTGGCAGATTTTTATAATTTTTTTTGGGGGGGGTAAACTGTCTCTTTAAAGCTCTCTCTCTAAATCATTAATAAAACCTGTCTACCATGAGTTTTGTGAGGTAACTTTGCGATGAAATTCTACCAAAGTCAGTGGTCTAAGCTTCATTGTGCTAGAGTCCTAAAAGGAAAGTAAACGGCAGTCAATGAGCCTTTTATAGTGAGCCTAATGTGCACAGGTGTGGATTCATGCGCGTTGATATTCAATATGTCATGTCTGACAGGTATGGATGGGGCGAGAACAGATTCAATAACAGAGATGCTGAACTAGTTCAGCAGGGCCTGTAAAGGAATAAACATTGAGCATTTCAATCAGTGCATCCTTTGTTGTAACAAAGCTAATGCTAATAGACCATTTTAATGGGTGTAAACAATAACAATGGCCCTAATGAATTTCCTGTTTCAGATTTTTTATTTCCAGAGCTTTAAGAATCCAGAAAGCTCTACATATTAATAATTTTTTATGTTTTTTATGTTAACATAAGTTATGACTGAATCACATCTTGTTAAAGTTCTGAAATAGTTTGAGGACAAGCGGGAACTGTTAATGGAACAATGAAATCTCCATATTGAACTGATCTAAAACAGGGCTGTCAAACTCAATTAATAGAGGGCCACATCCCTATTGCGTTAAGTTCCAGCCCTGCTTCGACACAACTCTGGGTTTATCAAACAAGCCTGAAGGAATCAATTAGTTTGATCATGTGTGTTTAATTAGGGTTGGAACTAAACTGTGCAGAGCTGCGGCCCTCCAGGAATTGAGTCTGACACCTGTGGTCTATAAGGATAATTGATAAAATCATGGAACATGCAGAGCTGTTATTCAGCATGTACATACATGATCTGAACCTGACCTCCTTTTCTTTCCTCCACCTCACAGGTGAGTGGGCTTAACAAACCACCTGTAGAAAACACAATGTTTCAGCTCTCTGACACATTAACCGACAAAAGCAATGTGCATTTATGAAGTGTGCTTCACACAGGTGAGTGGACTTGACACACCACCTGTACAAACACTCATTAAAAAAGAACATACATATAATAAAAAAACATAGTAAACACAGTAAATAGTAGTAGAAGTAAAAAAAAAGATACATATATACATATAATTAAATTAAAATGTAAATAGTATATCATATTATTCAATCATATATTGATGAATATATCATATTATTCATATAGATCGATAAATACTAATATTAAATCAGAATAAACTGTACATTTAACAATCAACATTTTAGGATAAAACAGTAATAAAAACTATAATAATCAGTATATTTACAATGATACATTTATAATAATCATGGTGTGTGTGTGTGTGTGTGTGTGTGTGTGTGTGTGTGTGTGTGT
>CAIGQZ010033024.1:1558717-1574588 GCA_903798205.1 Danio tinwini
ATATTATATTATATTATATTATATTATATTATATTATATTATATTATTCAATTCGGGTTTATTTGTATACAAAAGGTGCACCTTAAATTACAATCAAAATCAGAAAAGGTTATTAGTTACAATAATTGTATTAGTTAGTAATAACTTAAATTTATTAAATAGTAACTAATAGCTTTTAACAGTTAAAGTCATTATATAGAAGCAGTTAACCTGCAGTCATATAGTAAATAGAGGATGTCATTGTGTATGTTCTGTAAAGTGTATTTGTAGATGTCATTTTTAATTATAATACACATTAAATATATATACACACCTGGTATTTATAAACATTTTTATGAACCCAATACTATTAATACAATAGATGAAACTAAGTGCAGGTGTAAATAGGGTCTTTTGTTTCAAGCTTGTCCTCTTATGACCACTTTCAGAGGTTGTCAAAAGCGACTGAATTGCTTTGTATACATCCTGTGGTAGACTGTTTTCAAGCAGCCTTAATAGAACACCTACTCTCAGTTAAATTCATGTTTATTTCTCTTTTATAATGTTGTACTTTTTATATTGTATTTGGGGAGAAAAAAAATCTAATAAAAAACATAGAGAAGCATGAACTGGCCTCCACTGGGTCCTGACCTGAATGTTATTGAGGTAATATGGAATTAACTAAAAATGGACAGAGAAAAATTAAATCATATTAAAATAAAATAAAATAAATTAAAATGTGAATTTACGGAATTATGGAAGCATGATGGAAGCATGGTATATATATATATATTGTATTATGTTTTGAAAATTGTGTATTTGAAATGTGTATATATTTTCAATTTTGTTTGTATGTTATTGTTATTGGGTTTTTTTTGTAGGAAACAAAAAATAAAAATGGATGATTATTAAAAGTATGATTTTTTTTCAGCTTTATACTAATAAATGAATTTCAAAAAACATGAAAAAGGAAAAAGAACTGAAAGAGGTTTAATACAAACCCCAGCAACTAGTTTGCACTGGGTATCAGTTCAGTGGTTATGCTAATTTTATGCTCAATGAGTCTAGTCAGAGTACACATTATCTGTCAATACTTGTTCTTTTATTAAAACAAATTTGTTGTCACTAGTCCTGAGCACTAGATGGAGCTATTGAATTTTGTTACTGACTGTATTTCTCCATGTCTCTATACAGCGGCAAAAATGCCAGATGACAACTGCACTACTGATGTGCAGGAGATTATATCAGGCTCTTTGCCACCCTGCCCAAACATCTATGCCAACTGGCTGGTCATTCTGCTGCTCGTCATCTATTTGCTGGTCACAAATGTACTGCTGCTCAACCTTCTGATTGCCATGTTCAGGTCAGAATTTAAACCAAAACATAATTTTGAGAGATGTTTCAGTGTGAAAAACTAAAATACAAGTTAAGAATAAATCTTCCAATAGAGATGGGTATATTGTTTTGACCTTGTTCAACTGTATAGAATCTTTCTACAATATATAAATCTTATAAATCTATAATCTTCTAAATTTATATACATTGTTTCCTTATATTACACTTTTTTCTGTTAACCTAAAGAGCTTTGCTGATTCCTGGCTTTGTTAAACCCCTCCCTCAGAAATAGGCAATGGGCTCTGATTGGACAGCCGGCCTATGTGTTTTGATTCACTGACCAGCCAGATAATGGGGTGGTCTAATGCTATTTCATGCATTCAAGAGTTATTTACACTAAAGGTGTTGGACTCTCATGCTCAAGAATGGGTAAAGTTTTAAAGCATGATTTGAAAGTAACAGACCAAAAATTTTACTTCAGGTTCGTATCTAGTTTCACATTTTTTAGTTTTAAGTCTGGGTCTTGGTTACATAACCAAGGGCAGAAAGCCTTCTGCACTTCCAATGGTCACTTCTCCCAGAAAAGCGTATGAGTGACCAGCTAGAGTCCTTAGAAAGCTGATCTTGTTTAGCCGTAGATAATTTTAAGAGTTCACACTTAGCTGATGATTGATTATAAAGTGTGCTTGGTATGCTGTCCCAGGAGAGAGCCCTGAGTTCATAAGATCCTCGAGCCTGGGGTTCCCTCCTGTTTACAGGGTGAGAGGGGAGTTTGAGCTCGGGTAGATCTCGAGAACTCCCCTATGTGGTATGGCTAATGACTAGCTATGAATTGCTACGAGAGATATACTGCTGACTAAGAGTTCATCTATGGTGCCACTTTGGATTAGTCAATTCACTTATGTCGCATGCCTTTGGACTGTGGGAGGAAACTGGGGAACACAGGGGAAACCCACACGAACACAGGGAGAACATGTAAACTCCACACAGAAACATCAGCTGGACTTGAACCAGTGACATTCTTGCTGTGAGGCAACAGTGCTAACCACTGGGCTGCCGTGCCACCCTATCTAGAAAAAGGGAGAAGGAATAGGGATGGAAGGGTGGATTCTTCAAGATGAAGATGACTGAGGTGAGAAACTCTGGTTATTTATGGTGACTTAGGAAAAGGAAAAGGCTACATTTAACACACAACAAATAAACAGAATTGTTGAATGTTCAAATAAGGTGAATTAAATAAAAAATAAGGAACATCCTAAATCAGTTTCTTCGCTCTTCTCAATTTTTTTTTATTATGTATTATAGAAGTATCGTATTGGATACTCAAAATCAAACGACTTGGACTCAAGGCCAAATAAACCTGTTTGGGACATCCCTAAAAAAAGTGACTGTTGGTTTTAGGCAATGTGTGTTTTAATTTTATTGGTTAACATTGATGTTAAATAAATAATCATAGATGGTAGATAATGTGTGCTTCCATTGATTATTTTAAAATCAAGTAATGCACCCTTCAGTCAAAAATCTCTGATTTGGTCCACGCAATAGCCTAGTGCAGGGCTATTCAATTGGCTGCCAATTTGTTTCGGCCCTCTAAATAGTGTGACCAAGACATCAAAAATAAATTTAATTCAGTCAAAAAGCAGCCGCTATAGTTATAAAGTGATGTGCGTCTATTCAATACAGCACGAGCTGCAGTTGAAGGCTGCGCAGAGCGTGAGTCACCTGACATTAAGCAAGTGGTGCATGCAGCCAAAAACATTTGGATATTTAAGCTTAAAGGCTTCTCAACGCCGTGTTTACTTAACAAAGTTATGCCACCCGTGTTTAAAGTTTCCAGCTTATAGCTACACCAAGGCTAATACGCACACACACTGGATTAACTATGAAAGCAGGCCGTTCACATATCGCGTCTTTTCCGCGCTCAAGTTTGTTGTTTCCAATGTAAAAATATATGCCAATATGCGTGCACAAGCGGAGAGATGCGCTCGTGCCTTTCAGACGCACAGAGTACAAACCATGTCATGCTGTAGCGGTGAGAGTTGCGTGCGGCAAACAAAAGATATGTTTGACGAATTATATACAAATTATTAAAATGATTATGTATGTATGAAAGCAGATGATAATAACTGTTTATTATTATTAATTTAAGCTTTATATTAGGTAAACACTTACCTAATATAAAAAGTCTGTTGTACAATACAGTGATGGTATGTAGTTTCAAAATACAATTAACATTTTAATGTAGAAAAATACAATGTAGGTGTCTTAAGGAGCAAAAATATGGCATATGGGCTCTTATATGCTGTTGTGTCATCACTTATATTGCAAGTCATATCTCTCTGGCCCCTCATTTGGGAAGTTTTCCATGAACTAGCTCCCATGGCAAACTAATTGAATAGCCCTGGCCTAATGGTTAGCACATTGACATATGGTGCAGTAGCACTTCAGGGTGTCCCGAGTTCAAATCCCAGCTCGAGGACCAGGGCCGGATTAACCAATGGACATTATGGGCACAGGCCCAGGGGCCTGTGTGCACTTGGGGCCCCTGCGAGAGTGGAAAAACATTACTGATTTTGGAGTGTCTATTTAGGCTAAGTGCAAATATCGCACCTCGTTAAAATAAGCTAATTGAATGCTTCTCGCCAGCGCCGTTTGATCGACAGAGACAACATAACTAAAAAGCACAGCTGACAGTGTGTCATTTGCGCAGCTCATAAAGAGCATGGCAACGTGTTTTGAGGTGATCGATCATAAACCTGGTTTGAATCCAGCGTCTGATGAACATGTTCTTCTTTTTCCCCATTACATATCAGATTGGAAATACATTTATTTTCAATAGAAAGGATGTTTTTGTTTAAACATTTAAATAAATGATATAAAGTATATAAAATGAGTCACAAGGTGTTTAATAAGAATAACAATAATAAATATTCTATAAACAGTTATTTTCCACCTGGTGTTAAATGTTAGAGACATCTTAATATAATTAATCTGTATTTACAATGTTAGTCGCCCTGCTTCACCCATATTCTCCGACCTCATGAAGAGAGAGAGAGACAGAAAAAGCCCCTGAAGAGGAGAGAGACAGGAGAGAACTGGTACAGTGTGTGTGATTTCGGATACTTTCAGCTTTATAATCAAGTGCTGCATTTTGCCTACTCTTCTTCATCATGAGAGAGACAGTAGGAATCATTAAGTGTGTGTATGAAGACTCAGATTCATAGAACTGGATTGGAGAGGTGTTATATCCAAATCATATGCATTATTAGTTTGTAGAAGTTGTACATTAAAATACCCTTAAATATAAATTTTTAGTACTGCTTCAGTGAACTTGAACAAGTATATTAAAAACCATTAGTTTTCACTAGTTTTATTAGTATTTTTTTTTTAATCAAAGTGTGCTTTAAATGCTTTTAAAATCAGGTAAATCTTTGTTGACTATATATATGTACTATGTCATTTATTTAAAAAATGTGGGCAAATATTATAGACTTAACTTTATTTAAAAAATATTATATTCATTTTATTTTTTAATTCAACTATAGGGGTGCGGCCTTATAGGGGGCCCTACAAGACATTGTGCCCAGGGGCCTCTGAATTCTTAATCCGGGCCTATCGAGGACATTTCCTGTCCCTACCCCTCTCTCTCTCCCACTTTGCTTCCTGTCTGAAATGCTGTCCTATCCACTTAATAAAGGCAAAAAGGCCAAAAATAAATCTTAAAAACAGAAAAAGAAGATCTCTGACTTGTAATATGTGAGCATATTTACTGTACAAAACTTGTCAGTGAACTATGAGGGCAAAAAATAAAATAATCGTTCATTAATCAAAATCGAGTTAAAATATTAATCGATATTTTGATTTTAGGCCAAATCACCAAGTCCTACTAATAAGCTTTTTATCTTTGACAAACACTGCACTCAGTTTTCTCACTCTGGATTGCCACCAGCCATTGCTAGAGGGCAGATTTGAATTTAGTAGCTGATCAATGATGTATCAAAGTTTCTAATCACAATGGCCAGCCAAGATTGACCACGCTGCTTTGATTGTATGCTTCAAATTGTTACGTTAACAAGTTGCTCTCCTCTTTTATTTATAGTTATATATCATATAGAAATAATCAGAAACTGTAACTTTGTCTTAAAAGTATAAAACTAAAGACTTTTTGCAGAGAAGATGTATGCAGTACAACTCTATACTATAGTTTTTTAAGAATAATATGACATTAGGCAAAATGAGCATGATACATTCCTCTTTAATGTTTTTTTTTTTATCTGAAACATTATTCCAGGGGGGTGGGTTTATGTAAACTTGAGCATTTTGATGTCACTAATCCAGGAAGACATCTCATTGCACTCTAACACAAATGTGAAATCATAATCAATCACATACCTTTAATAAAAAAGTTAACAAACAAAACAAATGTAACTAATAATATTTTCACCCCTCTTCACAGCTACACATTCCAAGTGGTGCAGGAGAATGCAGACATCTTCTGGAAGTTTCAGCGCTACAACTTGATTGTTGAATACCACAGCCGTCCGGCACTAGCACCACCCTTCATCATCATCAGCCACATCACACAGGCTCTCCTCAGCTTCATCAAAAAGACAGAAAACACACAGGATCTGCTGGGCAAGTAGACTTTACACTGCCTGAGCACTTCTCTGACAGATTTTTAATTTCTTTTATAGTTCATCATGCAGTGCTATATTTCTTATTGACTTCACAAGACCTCAATGATAAAAGAGGTCAATCAAGTACACAAGGCAGGAAAAGCAAATGTGATATTTAAAGAAACAGCGTCAAATCTTAGTTCCTCTTTTGTCGTTGTGGTGGGCAGAGAGGGAACTGCCGTCTGGCCTGGACCAGAAGCTCATGACATGGGAGACGGTGCAGAAAGAGAACTATCTGGCTAAACTGGAGCATGAGCACAGAGAGAGCAGCGGAGAGAGACTCAGATACACTTCCTCAAAGTGAGTTATGCTGCGCTCATATGAGATGGATCATTACCCATCTCAGCTTATTTTAAGGTTTGTTTCATGAGTATTATTAAATCCAAATTCCTACTGTTGGTGTGTTACTTAGGGTACAGACTTTGCTGAGGATGGTTGGGGGTTTTAAGGAGCAAGAAAAGCGAATGGCCACAGTGGAGACTGAGGTAAAAAGAAATAGTTGATGCTAATTATATCGATGGAGATAAATAATAAAAACAGTTCCACAATTTAAACAATAGCAGAATTTACAGTGACACTATTATTATAACCATAATGGCACAGAGGAACAATGGAATCACTCATTACACATTTAAAATATGTATTGTTGGTATGTTTTTTTTTATCATGTTCTGGATCCAAATTTTCAAAGGTTTGTTATTATATAAAGTTCATGAATGATAAATGTTTAAACACCTGGTTTAATGGTTAAAAGTTGAAAGACGGTACAATTTTTATGTCTTTTTTTTCTCTTCTGCTCACCAAATCTGCATTTCTTTGATATAAATGCATATAAATAATATGTAATAACATGTCATTTATTCCTGTTTTTTTTAAAGCTGAATTTTTAGACATTACAAGGGTCACATGATCCTTCAGAAATCCTTCTAATATTCTAATTTGCTGTTCAATAAATAGTAGTAGTAGTAATAATAATAACAATAATAATAGTTGTTCTTTTTGTTGTCATTATTATTATTTAATAATTAATTAAATGTTGAGTTTTGGACGGCGCAGTGGGTAGCACTGTCAACTCACAGCACGAAGGTCGCTGGTTCGAGCATCAGCTAGGTCAGTTGGCATTTCTGTGTGGAGTTTGCATGTTCTCCTTGTGTTCGCGTGAGTTTCCTCCGGGTGCTCTGGTTTTCCCCACAGTCCAAAGACATGTGTTCTAGGTGAATTGGGTAAGCTAAAAAATATGCTGGATAAGTTTGCGGTTCATTCTGCTGTGGTGACCTCAGATTAATAAAGAGACTAAGCCGGAAAGAAAATGAATATTAAAACCTACATGTTTATTTTTAACACATCTACACAACACAAATATTACACTGTAAAGTTAAATTGTACATGCATTTTACTTACATAAACTCTCACTTTTAGATAAAATTGCGATAATCTACATTTTACATAGGGCAAGGATTTCTCAGTGTACAGTAGGTATACATACATACAGTGCATCCGGAAAGTATTCATAGCGCTTCACTTTTTTCACAGTTTTTTTTATGTTACAGACTTATTCCAAAATGGATTAAACTCATTTGTTTCCTCAACATTCTACACACAATACTTCATAATGACAATGTGAAAAACTTTTTTTGAATTGTTGCAAACAAATTTATTAAAAATAAAAAACCTGAAAAATCACATGTACTTAAGTATTCACAGCCTTTGCTCAATACTTTGTTGATGCACCTTTGGCAGCAATTACAGCCTCAAGTCTTTTTGAATATGATGCCACAAGCTTGACACATCTGTCTTTGGGAATTTTTGCCCATTCCTCTTTGCAGTACCTCTAAAGCTCTATCAGGTTGGATGGGAAGCGACGGTGTACAGCCATTTTCAGATCTCTCCAGAGATGTTCAATTGGATTTAAGTCTAGGCTCTGGCTGGGCCACTCAAGGACATTTATCGAGTTGTTGTGAAGCCACACAATTGAAATTTTGGCGGTGTGCTTTGGGTCATTGTCCTGCTGGAAGATGAACCGTTGCTCCAGTCTGAGGTCAAGAGCACTCTGAAGCAGGTTTTCATTCAGGATGTCTCTGTACATTGCTGCATTCATCTTTCCCTCTATCCTGACTAGTCTTCCAGTTCCTGCTGCTGAAAAACATCCCCACAGCATGATGCTGCCACAACCATGCTTTACTGTAGGGATAGTATTAGCCTGCGATGAGCGGTGCCTGGTTTTCTCCAAACGTAACCCCTGGCATTCACTCCAAAGAGTTCAATTTTAGTCTCATCAGACCAGAGAATTTAGTTTCTTAAGGTCTGAGAGTCCTTCAGATGCCTTTTGGCAAATTCCAGGCGGGGAGTGGCTTCCGTCTGGCCACTCTACCATACAGGCCTGATTGGTGGATTGCTGCACAGATGGTTATCTTTCTGTATAGTTCTCCTCTCTCCACAGAAGAACGCTGGAGCTCAGACAGAGTGACCATCGGGTTATTGATCACCTCCCTGACTAAGGCCCTTCTCCCCCGATCAATCAGCTTAGATGGCCCGCCATCTCTAGGAAGAGTTCTGGGTTTTCAAACATCTTCCACTTACGGATGATGGAGGCCACTGTGCTCGTTGGAACTTTCAGAGCAGCAGAAATGTTTCTGTAACGTCCCTGAGCCTTGTGCCTCGAGACAATCTTGTCCCGGAGGTCTACAGACAATTCCTTTGTCTTCATGCTTGGTTTGTGCTTTAACATGCACTGTCAACCCTGGAACCTTATATAGACAGGTGTATGCCTTTTCAAATCATGTCCAATCAACTGAATCTACCACAGGTGAACTCCAATTAATCTGCTGAAACATCTCAAGAATGATCAGTGGAAACAGAATGTACCTGAGCTCAATTTAGAGCTTCATGGCAAAGGCTGTGAATACTGATGTACATGTGATTTTTCAAGTTTTTTTATTTTTAATAAATTTGCAACAATTTAAAAAACTATTTTTTTCACATTGTCATTATGGGGTACTGTGTGTAGAGTTTTGAGGAAATAAATGACTTTAATCCATTTTGGAATAAGGCTGTAACATAAAAAAAAATGTGGAAAAAGTGAAGCGCTATGAATACTTTCCGGATGCACTGTATGTCTATAAACAGCATCCATTTCCAAAGGTATGTCATATATTTATGAAAACGTTCAATAAAGCAGCATTTTTTTTTGACTGCAGCGTTTTTAAAGGTATTGGTAACACTTTATTTTGATGGTCCATTAGAGTATTAGTAGACTGTCTGCTTAATATCTGTTGATACTGCTCATTCAACAGACATTTAACTGACTATAAGAAACTTTGCAAGTACATGTCAACTTACACTAACCCTAACCCCAACCTAACAGTCTACTTATAATCTAATGAGAATTAGTTGGTAGATGCAATATAACTTAAATTCAACAAATGGACCATCAAAATAAAGTGTGACCAAAGTCAATGGTCACAGGTTTCCAGGTTTTTTTCAAAATATCTTCTTTAGTGTCCAACAGAAGAAAGAAAGTCAAACTGGTTTGGAGCAAGTAATGGTTGAGTAAATGATGACAAAATATTTATTTGTGGGTGAACTATAACTTTCATTTTTTTTAAAGATAGGTATTATATCTCTTAATAACTGTAAATAATCCAGGAAAAAAATGGGAATTTTGTGGATCTTACAGCATTTGGTTACCTTGGGTTACCTTGATAAAAAAAAATGTGTGTGTGAATAAGCCTGTTTTGTTATTTGCCGTTTAAGCTCATGTTACTGAATAACTGACTCTTCCTCCTGTATAGGTGAGGTATTGTGGAGAGGTCTTGTCTTGGATTGCTGAATGTTTCCACAAAAGTACTCTGAAGTGTGACAGAGACGCACCAAAAGCCCCACGTAAGGCTTCCTTTACTATGTTTGTCTTTAATCAGTTCTTTATTTCTGTATCTCCTTTGTTCAGTCTCATACTCTGCCGGAGTGTCTTGTTTCCATTGTCAGACAGTTTTTTTTGTCTTTTTAATGAAACACTACACTTCCTGTGTATTTGGCAGGGTCCATTGCCATGAGCTCCAGAGACCAGCAGCCACAAGGGGCCAAACGCCAGCAGCCAGGAGGACATTCAGCATATGGCACTGACAAGAAACTGCCTTTCATTGATCAGTGATCTGCCTCTATATTTTCTTTGTAACCTAGAAATAGGATATTAAAGGTCCTGTGAAATTAAAATAATGTTTTTTTTTTTAAGATAGTTAGTATCAGTATGTTCGGATGTGTAAGGATATCTATAAACTAGTGTGCTCCAAAACAGTAGCACAATTTGAGTTTTGTAGATATAAACCTAATATATACATCCAAAGCTTGCAGTTTGTCACTTACGCCTTAAATGGATCAAAAAAATAATAATTCTTCATACTTCAGTTTCAGGGTGGGCCAGTGGTTAGCACTGTTGCCTCACAGCAAGTAGGTCGCTGGTTCGAGTCCTGGCTGGGTCAGTTGGCATTTCAGTATGTAGTTTGCATGTTCTCCCCGTGTTGGTGTGGGTTTCCTCCAGGGGCTCCAGTTTCCCCCACAGTCCAAAGACATGCATAGGTGAATTGAATAAACAAAATTGGCTACAGTGTATGTGTGTGAATGAGTGTGGGTGTTTCCCAATACTGGGTTGCATTTGGAAGGGCTTCTGCTGTGTAAAACAAATGCTGGATAAGTTGGCGGTTCATTTTGCTGTGGCGACCCCTGATGAATAAAGGGACTAAACTAGGAAAATTTATGAATAAATTAACTTCAGTTTCTCGTCAAATCTTCTGACCAATCAAATGCTCTTTAGTATCTGACATGTTCTGCCTCTTTCTCAACCACTCTCACTGGCAGAGCTGTAATAAAAACTAAATGCTATTGGCAGATTTTTTAACAAAGGGGAGGAGCTACTCTATGTCCTGCCCTCTCTTCATATTTCAGATGAAACTCCTTGAAAATGCACATTACAAAGCACTTCACAGGACCTTTAATATTTAGACAAGAAATGAAAGACACAATATGTACAGATTAATTGTTTAGTTTTTAACTTTGTGTGCCTTATTTGTAGCTTAATAAATTTGATCACTATATAACATTTGCAATACAAAATATAGATTTCTTTCAAATTAAGGCTGCATGATATTGGAAAAAAAACTGATATTGCAATATTTTCATTTACTGCAATATATATTGTGATTTAAATGCAATAAAGCTAATGACTTGAATAGCTTGTAAATAATTCATCATTTTAGATCGATTGGGATGATTCTGTAGGAAGTGTATCTGCATAAAATATAAAAAAAAATTACAAGCAAAGTTCAATACAACAAATAAAAGAAGCAAATAAACAATGATTTATGATATCAAAAAGCATTCAGAAGCATAAATTAAATAATCACCATATAATAATAATAGTAACACCATCATTTTTATTGAGTAAATAATTGTATAATGTACAATTAGTCTTTAAGAAATGTTAATTTTATTGTGCCCAAAAGGCTTAAGTTTGCTTCAAATTTTTACAGTCAGCTTTTAAAAACACCTGCAAATAATAAACTAATATATTATAGGTTAAAGTATGAAATGACTCCACTATGTTGTTAACTGTAATGTCTGGTCAACTACATTGCAGATCCCTGTGGTGGGACTTTTGCGGACTCGCATATTGCCTTATCGATGCTGAAAGGATATACTGTCCAGCTCTAATTCAAATGTTCAAATATTTTGTACAGAAAATGAAGGTTGTTTCGCTTCTTTTACAGTAAAATGAATGACATCAGTTGAATGAGCATTGTGAGGAACTGTATAAACAACGCTAGGCAAACTGAACCCTTAAATATTCTCAATCCAGCTTCCCTAGTTATGCAGGCTTTTATGTACTGTACATAAACAGTTTGTCAACTTGTTTTAGCCTTCCTGTGAAATTTTCATTCTTTTTTTAATACCAAGTGCTGTTTAATGGAAAGATTTCTTTTTAAATACACAATATAGTTTTAATAACTAGTTTCTTTTGTCTTTGCCAAATGGAAGAACAAAATATTTTACTAGATATTTTGCAAGATACTAGTACATTTATTATTATTACAGCCAAACGAAAAAACAATTAGGACTTTATCCAGAAGAAAAATATTAAAAAACAATATTTAGCAAAATTTCACTGCTCTGTTAAACGTTACTTGGAAAATGACGTCTGTACACTGCTAAGCATAAATAACTGCACACTGTCATTCAAAAGTCTGTGGTCAGTAATATTGAATAACATCTGTAACACTCACCAAGGCTGCATTTCAGGTTTGCTTTATAAAATCAAATCAACAGTGTTGATAAAAGAACAACATTTATTAAAAATAGTCACTTTTAATGCAATGGAATACACCCTTGATGGAAAAAGTATTCATTTCGTTAAGCAAAAAATAAATAAAAAAAACATCCTACTGACCCCCAGTTTATGAATAATCTTTACCTCTTTCACAGTGTACCTTCAGTTTCAGACACTGATTATTCATTATCAAGAATGACCAATGCTGTTCCCATAGCTAATGAATCAGTAACCAGTTGACTTAGCAAATTTACTCAAAACCAGCCTCGAGGGAAAATAACTTTTCAGTATGAATACTAGTGAGAACACATTCACTCCAACCCACGTTCACTCCAACCCGCAGTGTTTTTTTAATCCTTTTTCATCTTGAATGCCATAAGATCTGCTGTAGTTAAGTGAAGCTGATTCTGCAGTCGTCATAGTCATTTCTGCAGTGTCATGGACAGACTCGGTATGTATTAGACTTCATTTAATACCACTTTGTGCTTCCAGGCGTGCATTTTTTATCTGTGCTGCAATGTCAGTAGTACTGTAAGTGATTTCTTTCTCATTTTTGTAACACTTTATTGAGTCTGAGGCATTAGATTGAATGTAAAGAATAAAAACTACCAACCTGCTTACATTTCTTGTAAATTTTCAATGTGTATTTAATTGACTATGAAGAATGTTCACTGATTCATTGGATTTACTAAATTTCTTTGAGTGGTTGCAAACAATTAGTATGAGGTGAATTTAAACAAATTAAATTGAACGTTACTCAATTTATTTAATCATTGATTTTCCTTCGGCTTAGTTCCTTTATTCATCAGGGGTCGCCACAGAGGAATTAACCACCAACTATTCCGGCATAGGTTTTACACAGCGGATGCCCATCCAGCTGCAACCCAGTACTGGGAAACACCCATACACTCCTGCATTCACACTCATACACTACAGCCAATTTAAATTCAACCCATATAAACTGTTTGCAAGGCAAGGCAAGGCAAGTTTATTTATATAGCACATTTCATACACAGTGGCAATTCAAAGTGCTTTACATAAACAGGGATAAAAGAGACAAGTATAAGAAAAAAATTATAATTAAAATGATTAAAAACAGATTAAATGTGTTAAAACAGGTTATAAAATAGTAAAAAAAAGTAGAGAAAACACAATAGTGCGATCTGTCGGACGTAGCACAGTGCTCATTCAGTAAAGGCACAGCTAAACAGATGTGTTTTCAGTCTGGATTTGAATGTGCCTAATGTTGGAGCACATCTGATCATTTCTGGAAGCTGATTCCAGCAGCGAGGGGCATAGTAGCTGAAAGCCGATTCACCCTGCTTTGACTGAACTCTTGGAATTTCTAGTTTATATGATCCTAAAGATCTGAGTGATCTGTTAGGTTTGTATTCAGTCAGCATATCTGTGATGCATTGAGGCCTAGGCCATTAAGTGATTTATAGACAAGTAATAATACTTTAAAGTCTATTCTGAATGTAACTGGGAGCCAGTGTAAAGACCTGAGGACAGGTGTGATGTGCTCTGATTTCCTGTTTCTGGTCAGAATCCTGGCCGCAGCATTCTGGATGAGCTGCAACTGTCTGACTGTCTTTTTGGGAAGTCCCGTGAGGAGGCCGTTACAGTAATCCACTCTGCTGCTGATAAAAGCATGAACAAGTTTCTCTAAGTCTTCACTGGAAACAAAGCATCTGATTCTTGCAATGTTTTTGAGATGATAGTATGCTGATTTACTAACTGCTTTGACATGACTACTGAAACTCAGATCTGACTCCAGAGTCACACCAAGATTCTTGACCATATTTCTTGTTGTTTGACCACTAGAGCCAAGGTACCCATTCACCTTGAGAACCTCATCTCTGTTCCCAAACCCAATGACTTCAGTTTTCTCTTTGTTTAACTGAAGAAAGTTTTTGGCACATCCAACTGTTCATTTCATCAATGCATTGGCAGAGGGTGTCAATAGGGCTGTAGTCATTAGGCAGTAAGGCTAAGTAGATTTGAGTGTCATCAGCATAGCTGTGGTAGGGGATTTGGTTCTTTCTCATTATTTGGCTCATAAAGGTTGAACAGGAGAGGTGCCAGAATTGAGCCTTGTAGGACTCCACATGTCATGGGTGTCCACCTCAACTTATGGTCACTAATACTGACATAGTAACCTCTCCCTTCAAGATAAGATCCGAACCATTTGAGGACCGTCCGAGACAGCCCAACCCAGTTTTTCAGCCTATCCAGAAGTATGCTGTGATCGATAGTGTCAAATGCAGCACTAAGATCGAGCAATACCAGCACTGTTAGTTTGCCTGAATCTGTATTTAGGCAGATATCATTGATTATAAGAGCGCTTTCTTTACTGTGATGTGGTCTGAAACCAGATTGAAAATTGTCTAAACACCCCTTGAAGAACTTTTTAACCTGGTCAAAAACAACTTTTTCAATGATTTTGCCAATGAAGGGGAGATTTGAGATTGGTCTGTAATTGCTTAATAGTGTGTTATCCAGGTTGCTCTTTTTCAAGAGAGGTTCAACGAAGGTACGGCCATATTTAGATTGCTGTTTATAAGGCTTGAAAAAAAAAAGTCTGCCTAGCAGTGTTTAGTTCCACATTAAAAGCATAAAGACTGTCTTTATAGATGTTAAAATACAACCACTTAAAAATTGTAGTAAATCCTATGAATCTTTTTTCCAGTGTACTATTTCCTATGTACTATTTCCAGTGTACTATTTCCTATGTACTATTTCCAGTGTATTATTTTTCCAGTGTGCTATTTCTCTCTTTATATAAAGCCTATACACAGGGGCGGATTTAACCAATAAGCAAGGTAAGCGGCCGCTTAGGGCCCCAGGAAATCTGGGGGGCCCCAAGAAATATCTAGAAGTATGAATTATACCTATAAACAATATTTAACATTGTTTTCTATCATATTTTGTATGGTGAGAGTCAAACAAGTACAATTTTACCGTAATTAAATATTATTTATTCATTCATTTTCTTTTCGCCTTAGTCCCTTTATTAATCTGGGGTTGCCACAGCAGAATGAACTGCCAACTTATCCAGCATATGTTTTACGCAGCGGATGCCCTTCCAGCTGCAACCCATCACTGGGAAACATCCATGCACTCTCATTCACACACACACAATTTAGCTTACCCAATTCACCTGTACTGCATGTCTTTGGACTTGTGGGGGAAACCAGAGCACCCAGAGAAAACCCATGTGAACGCAGGGAGAACATGCAAACGCCACACACAAATGCCAACTGACCCAGTCGAGGCTCGAACCAGCAATCTTCTTGCTGTGAAGTGACAGTGCTACCCACTACACCACAGTGACGGCCAAAAAAATTATTTAATATAAATTTTAATATAATATTATTATAATAATTTTATGTTATGTAATAATAATATCATAAAATAAAATATTATAATTATTACATCTGCACAAATTTGTCCACGACCCAATCATTGAGCAGTCCAGCAGTTAAATGTATATATATATATATATATATATATATATATATATATATATATATATATATATATATATATATATATATATATT
>CAIGQZ010033024.1:1588850-1599392 GCA_903798205.1 Danio tinwini
GCTTTTCCGGGGCCGGGTCGCAGGGGTAGCAGTCTTAGGAGAGAACCCCAGACTTCCCTTTCCCTGGACCCTTCCTCCAGCTCCTCCGGGGGGATCCCAAGGCGTTCCAAGGCCAGCCGAGAGACATAGTCCCTCCAGCGTGTCCAGGGTCTTCCCTGAGGCCTGAGGCCCGGTGGGACATGCCTGGAACACCTCCCTAGGAAGGCATCCAGGAGGCATCCGAAACAGATGTTCGAGCCACCTCAACTGACTTCTCGCGATGTGGAGGAGCAGCGACTCTACTCCGAGCTCCTCTCGAGTGACAGAGTTCCTCACCCTATCTATAGGAGTGCGCCCTGCCACCCTTCGAAGGAAACTAATTTCAGCCGCTTGTATCCGAGAACTTGTGCTTTCGGTCATGACCCAAAGCTCATGACCATAGGTGAGGGTAGGAACGTTGATTGACCGGTAAATCGAAAGCTTTGCCTTTCGGCTCAGCTCCTTCTTCACCACGACGGACCGGTACATTGACCGCATTACTGCTGCTGCTGCACCAATCCGCATGTCAATCTCACGTTCCATCCTTCCCTCACTCGTGAACAAAACCCAGAGATACTTGAACTCCTCCACCTGGGGTAAGGACCCTCCTCCAACTTGGAGATGGCAAACCACCTTTTTCTGGTGGAGCACCATGGCCTCGGACTTGGAGGTGCTGATTCTCATCCCAGCTGCGTCACACCACACCTTCAGTGCATGCTGAAGGTCCATGCTCGATGAAGCCAACAGAACAACATCGTCTGCGAATAACAGAGATGAAATCCTGTGGTCCCCAAACCGGACCCCCTCCAGCCCAAGGCTGCGCCTTGAAATTCTGTCCATAAAATTATGAACAGAATTGGAGACAAGGGGCAGCCCTGCCGGAGTCCAACATGCACTGGAAACAAGTCCGACTTATTGCCGGCAATGCGAACCAGACTCCTACTCTGTTCATACAAGGACAAGACGGCCCTTAACAAAGCGCCTCTGACCCCATACTCCCCGAGCACCCTCCACAGAATGCCATGTTGGACACGGTTGAACGCCTTCTCCAAGTCCACAAAACACATGTGGACTGGTTGGGCAAACTCCTATGAATCCTCGAGCACCCTGGTGAGGGTATAGAGTTGGTCCAGTGTACCAAGGCCCGGACGAAAACCGCATTGTTCCTCCTGGATCCTAGGTTCAACCATTGGCTGGATCCTCCTTTCCAATACCCTGGCATAGACTTTCCCCGGGAGGCTGAGGAGTGTGATCCCCCTATAGTTGGAGCACACCCTCTGGTCCCCCTTCTTAAAAATGGGAACCACCACTCCAGTTGCCCAGTCCAGAGGTACTGTCCCCGACCTCCATGCGATGTTGTAGAGACGTGTCAGCCAAGACAGCCCCCCAACATCCAGAGACCTAAGATACACAGGGTGAATCTCATCCAACCCCGCTGCTTTGCCACTGCGGAGCTGGCTAACTACCTCAGTGACCTCAGCTTGGGTGATGGGTGAGTCCACCCCTGCATCCCCAGTCTCTGCTTCCTCTATGAAAGACATGTCGGTGGGGTTAAGGAGATCCTCAAAGTATTCCTTCCACCGTCCGACCACATCCCCAGTCGAGGTCAACAGCTCCCCACTTCTGCATTAAACTTTAAGCGAATTACATTCAGAGATGTTGTTTATGTTCACACAGCTACATTACACATCAACTAAAGTTTAAAATATGATATTAGTGGTAGTGGAACACCTCTTTAAAACAATTTTGTCCCAAAAAATCTCAAGAATTGTGTTGTTTAGCTTATTTTAAATGAGTAGTTTGAATAAGCAGCAAACATCCTTTTTTGAGTGTATGGAAGTCAATACCTTCTTTCCAAACATTCCAACAGAAATAAAGAAATTTATAAAGTTGTTCGGTGGAGTATCCCTTTAAAGCTTTCACATGAGTTTAGCTCAAGTTACCATACTATTTCTGTCATTTTGTGATTTGAAAGCCTTAGTTCTTTATCACTTTCATAATGCAAAAAAGTGTCCCATGTGATTCTTTAAAAAACACCCTTTTCCATGCAAGCAACATTTACAAGATGACAAAGCCAGTATATAATGCTTTTTTTATCCTGTTTGGGTGAACTACAATTCTAAAGCCTTTTCCCTTGTGTGTGAGTCTATGACTTCCTCAAATTCCCCTATAGGCTGCAGTGACCGAAGCGACAGCAGAGCACAGCTGAGTCACCCTGAGATAAAGATTACTCACTACATCTCTGAAGGCTCTCTGCTGTCGCCTGTAGAGGAGCAGGAAGGAGAAGTTCACCTCGAGCGTCGTCACAGTGTCACCAACGCTCACTCTGACATCCAGCTGCTCACGGTCAGCGGCAGAGCGTTTCCTGGGATGGACAACAGCTGTGTTGAGGGCATAGATGCGAGTAGGACACACTCGAGAAAATGACTTGAAGGGGCCAGGAAAGAACCTTACATTCAACAATAAAAATAAAAAAAAACATGAAAAAGAATGTATTTCAGTGTCAATACAACTATCAGTTTAACTTGAGAATTATTAGTCCATTTGACTCCACTGGCTTGCTTGGTTTGGGACTTGTAGAACTGTGCATCGATGGATGTACTCTTCAGTGTTTGAACTTTCAGCAGTGAATTTTAAACAACACTGAACTGAACTAAAGTGAAGTTCAACTCTGAAAACTGGACTGACAGTTTCAATTTACTAGAACTTCAATTCAATTAAATTCACCTTTATTTGTATAGCGCTTATAAAATGTACATTGTGTCAAAGCAGCTTCACATTGAAGATTATAGTAAATTGAAACAATAGATTAATAGAACTTCTATGTTAAGCTGCTTTGACACAATCTACATTGTAAAAGTGCTATTTAAACTAGAAAAGTAAAGTTTGTAGACAAACTTTATGGTGTCTAGAGAAAGTCTCGTCTGAACATTTAAAGCAGATTCAAAGTTTAAATAACTGTAGTAGTTTTGAAAAAGTTTGAAACAGTCGGCATAGATAGATGAGTACATATGTGTTAGCATGTCTAGTATGGATTGGCATGTTTCTTGCTAGGGTGTTGCTAGGGTGTTCCGAGAGGTTACTAGGGCATTGCTAGGGGGTTGCTAGGGTGTTCTATGTGGTTGCTAATGTGTTCTGATTGGTTGCTAGGGTGTTCTGTGTAGTTGCTATGGCGTTTTAAATGGTTGCTAGGTGGTTGTTAAGGTGTTTGCTAGGGTGTTCTGAGTGGTTGCCAAGGTGTTGCTAGGGTGTTCTGAGTGGTTACAAGGCTGTTGCTAAGGCATTGCTAGGTGGTTGCTAAGGCTTTGCTGGATGGTTGCCAAGGAGTTGCTAATGTGTTGCTAGGCGGTTGCTAATATGTTGTTAGGTGGTTGCTAAGGTGTTGCTAGGCAGTTGCTAGGGTGTTCTGAGTGGTTGCTAAGGCGTTGTTAGGGTGTTCTGAGTGGTTGCTATGCGGTTTCTAAAGTGTTGCTAGACTGTTGCTAAGGTGTTCTAAATGGTTGCTTGGCAGTTGCTAACGTAAATTAGCATGTTGCTAGTATGTTGAATTAGCATGTTGCTAGCATGTGTCTAGTATAAACTAGCATGCTGTTAGCATGAATTAGCATATAGATAGTATTTTTATAGTTTGAATTAGCATGTTGCTAGTATGATTATCATGTTTGTTAGTATGTTTCTAGTATGGATTGGTATTCTGATAGTATATTGTTAGTATGTTTTTAGTATGTCCAATGTAAAGTCAATAGCAGTTTTTTTACAATAGAAGTCTATGGGACAGTTGCTAGGGTGCAGTAAGTGGTTGCTAGGGTGTGGCTAGTAAGTTGAAAAGTCATGAGTAATTAGCAGATTGGTAGTCTGGGTTAAATGAGCCCAAGCTTAAAGCTGCGGTCACACTGGACTTTTCTCCCCATAGACTTCCATTTATACGCACGTGAATGCGTCAGACCGGAAACGCAGGGTCATGCGTTAAGATTCGCATTTCGCAAATGTGTTAAGTTCAAGCTTGGTGAACTCTGACCTGCGAAATCGCATCACTTGACTGCATGAGACCAATGCAGGATCAAAACATGACCTCTCTGAACAGAAATTTAAAACATGGAGCAATCGCTTGCTTTTTTTTATGCCTAATCATCTTGTTCAATCCCGCCACTTTACACAGCGCCGTACGACAGAATTTTGCAAGCTCAAACTCTAGGGTGACCACAGCTTGAGTCAAGTCAATGGGACTTTTCCAAAATTTTTCAGGTCAGTTTTGGGAAAACCATAAGTCGGATCAGTTGGAAAAGATATAGCAACTTAATTCAGTATAGTTTGGAGGTTTGGAGTTAAGTTTGGTGGTTGTAGTATGAACGGTCTAGGAGGAGATGCGTATAGAAATTCTCAGTCTCAGAAGAAGATGAAGTTTATGTAGTATAACAGTATGTTGTCTTTCTCAAGCCACCATAATAAACATGAATTGAATTGATTAAATAAAAAAGTGAAGCATGTGGAACACTGCAACAATGGAAATGATCAGGCAGTATCAGGCACAAATAAGTGAAGTGACCAGATGAAAAAAGTTACATTAAACCATCATCATTTATAGGGCATGATTAGTACATACGACCCTTTTCAGAAAGGTTGTGCCAGGTTTTGTCTCTGAAATCCAGTCATTACAATATAAATCCACCCAACTGGATTTCAATTTTATGTGAGGGTGAAAGATTTCCCCAGGCTGATATCATAATGACTTCAAATGTGCAGCATTAGATGACAGAAAGTTGCTGGGACAATAGATGAAACCTGATGAAATATAATCTTTAGTGAAATGTTGCTAAAATTATCACACTATAAAGGGGTTAAATGTAATAATGTTTAGGTAATAAGTGCTTTTACTGCCATTATGTAAATACCTCTTAAAAATATAAAAGCATTCTCCAAATTTGGAGGCTGTCCTTTGAGGCATTAAAAATTAAACATATTGAAGTAAACCAGGCTTTGTTAGCTTAACTTTCATGTCTCATTTCAATATTTATCACCTCATCTGTCGACAAGACGCTGTGAGTTGCAGAACTTTCAACCAATCCACACAGCTAAGGTCAGATGCTTTCTTCACTGCAGTTTTCTCACTGTGGTTAATTTAGCTGTGTTTGTTTTGTTGAGAGGACTACACACTCTCAGCATCACAGATGACGGTGATGTTCATTATCAGTATATTGGTTTGAAGCATAGACTGTATAAAGATATTTTCAACTTCAAAAACAAAACTAATTCTGAATTCTCCATATAGCCCCTTTATGTCTATAAACATTTTAAAGCCGTTAATGGTCTTGAGCATAGGTATCAAACTCAATTCCTGGAGGGCTGCAGCTCTGCTCCAACCCTTATCAAACACACCTGATCCAACTAATCAAGGGCTGTTTCTCAATAAGCGTTCTTCAGTGATCTTGCATTCTCGTGTAACGTCATCATCAATTTCCAACATTCAGTTCCAATACTCAAGACAGCAAGATCGGAGGACACATGAAAGTTCTTGATATCAAGGTTGCATTGATGCAGACTTGAGCACAAAACTTGCTTGAGAAGTCCCAGAAGTCATTGCGGCTGAATAAAGGAGGTGGAAAGCGCAGCATATTAAACCTGTTTATAATTAAAGTTAAGACATATTATTTATTTATCTCAGGAGTTTCTCTAAATTATATAGTGAAAGTAAACATTAACATGAAAATCCTAACAGAGGCATAAACACATTAAGGTTGTTTATTTGCTGAAACTCATATTAAAATCTGTTTTACTTGTATTGTGCAACGTATATCTATAAGGTTTTTATGCATAGTTTATATTGTGAAAAGGGAGAAAACAATAAATCGTTGTATGACCGGCTGTAATGTTTCAATAATTTTTAAAGACCCAGGGAAGAACGCAGCATCTCATTTCTGACAGGACTACTGAGTTCATTCTTCCGAGGAAACTTGGCAAGACCAGTCTCCACAAAAATACAAGTCCATTCTCTGCATTCTTGGAATTGAGAAACAGCCAAGGTGTTCAAGAGTAGTCTTGACCACCTTGGTTAGTTGGATCAGGTGTCTTTGATTAGGGTTGGAGCAAAACTGTGCAGAGCTGCGGCCCTCCAGGAATTGAGTTTGAGACCTATGACCTTGAGGCTCAAACTTTTATACAATCACAATAAACATTGCAGCTCTGTACTCTGTCAGACATCTCTTCATTTAAAAGTATATATTTTACACAAAAAACTTGTATTTACACTCTTCACCTCTTCTAAGGCAGAATGAGCTGTGAAACGTAGTATATCATGAAATTAATTTGTGAAAGCTAACACTTAGCATAAGCAGCACCATTAAAAAAACAGTTTTTACACCCTTAGCTTGGTTGACACGATATTTTGTGAGTTTGAGAATCCTACAGATATTAGTCCACTGATTGCACTGCACAAAAAAGCATTGGGAAACATTGGTAAATAAAACATATACAAGATATATAACAAACAGAACCAGTGGTCTTGGGTCTAAAAGACCCAGGCTTTGCTGTATTTCAGTCATTTCAGCAGAGTGTCTATGAGAACTTAAGAATGCAGGAGCAACAAAGATGAGCTCAAAGTGAAGGTTCTGGTCCTCGAGGTTGAACACCTTCCCTCCTGAGGCTAGCGTCAAATCGTGGTGTGACCTCACAGCGCACCAACAGCACGTCCTCTTTCACAAAACCACGCTGCCGCAATGCCTGTAGGTGCAGGAACGTGACGTAGCCGAAACCTTTGGGGTTGCGAAGCACGGTGGGCCTCTGGAAAGCCTGCAGGTCCGGCTTGGTTTCCATCACTTCAATATGGTGCTGCCCCTCTACCTGGTCCAGCACTGCTAACCGGATGGTGCCCTGGAGAGGCCAGGAGAGCTGGCTGTCAAACTCACCTTGCATAGTGTGCACGAAAAGCGAGATGAAGTTGGAACAGCGAGGGGCACTGGGGGTTTGCAGGTGCAGTCGCAGGCAGAGTTTGTACCCCGGCCGGCCTGTGTAGAAGGGCGGGCTGTGGAGGACGATGGGCTGACCAGCTTCTTGGTTGCGCAGGTGGTGTGAGAAGTTCTCCACACGCCACACGTAAATGCCTTGGTACTGCTGCGCCTCCAACTCTCGGGTGCTCTCCTCTAGTGAGACGAGCTTTCGCCGTAGCTCCATGACCTGTGTTTTCTGCGTGTCATTGTGGATGCACAGCTCTCGGATCTGTTGATCTTGACGAACCAGCCGACCCTCCAGCTCCAATACTGTCTCTCGCAGGTTCAGGAGCTCCTTTCTGCACTGACAAGAATCTGGCGATCGGGCGGAGGCTCCACTTTCATCTGAGGAAGAGTGGGCAGCAGCTGAGGGCATTGTGCAGGTATTGAGAGTCTGGCTGCGAAGAAACTCAGCCATGTAACGCATGTGCATCTGTGTAAACTCCTGCATGTGCTGGGCCAGTTCATTTCTTGGCATCTGCGACATTTTGAAAGAAATTGAAAGGTCTTTACATTTCCATATTATACAGTTTTGCCATTAAATACAGTTATACAAGCTGCTGGATTTACAACATGTTAATTTATCAACTCCTCTTGAATTAGATGAAAGTGCAATGTGCTACCCACTGCACCACCGTGACACCACAACAACAACATTCATTCATTCATTTTCTTGTCCTCACTTAGTCCCTTTATTAATCTGGGGTCGCCACAGCGGAATGAACCGCCAACTTATCCAGCACAATTTTACGCAGCGGATGCCCTTCCAGCCGCAACCCATCTCTGGGAAACATTCATACACACTCATTCACTCTCATACACTACGGACAATTTAGCCTACCCAATTCACCTGTACAGCATGTCTTTGGACTGTGGGGGAAACCGGAGCACCCAGAGGAAACCCACGCGAACGCAGGGAGAACAAGCAAACTCCACACAGAAACGCCAACTGACCCAGCCCAGCCGAGGTGCAAACCTGCGACGTTCTTGCTGTGAGGCGACAGCACTACCTACTGCGCAACTGCATCGCCACCACCACAACAACAACATATAACTGTAATTTAGTTCAGTAACAGCAAAGCAGAACTTTCAGCAGCCTTTATTCCAGTCTCATGATTATTCAGAACTAGCTATAATATGCTGCTTTGAAGCACAATGATACATGATACAGCATTCATTCATTCATGAATAAAGAACAGTATTTATTTGAAACTGATTCCCTTGTAACTTTTTAGTTTCACTTTTGATAAATTTATTGCATCCATGCTAAACAGAAGTAATAATTGCTCGCTTCCTTTCTAAAAAAGCAAAGGTTTTGAACAGTAACTGTCTTTATCAAAAAGACAGACGTATGAACAACCTAAAGTAGTACTATACTTTATCCAAAACTTTCTAAAATACGTCTTATGCCCTGTTTCTGCTATGCAATGATATGGCCCACCTTTTCACGACATCCAAAAGTGCTGAAAGTACAGGCCACAGGAGCTTTCAGACAGTCTGTGTCACAGTGCAGCGCCAACTGAAACCAGCAAGAACAGATTCATTCAGCTTCAGTTTCATAATGTACAAAGTCAGAATCAATTACTGTTTTGCTTCAGGTAGAAAGCATAACTGGGACACACCTGATCCCGAATGAGCTCCATTTCGCAATATTTACACACTGTATTGGCGAAAGGACAAAACTGTTCATGAATCTACACAAAAGAAAACATATGTTTAGATACAAGTTGAAACTACTGAAAAGAGTTTTTTATTGAAAGCATAAATTTTAGTCATAAAAACCAAACAATGGTTTTGTAATTAGATCTAAAAGTCTTCAGTATGCAAACAGGAAACCAAGGTTCTCCTTTTACCTGTTTGTCAGCATACACAAAGCTCCCAGCACAGGCAGGGCAGGTCATAATCCGCTGTAAGCAATGCTGGCTCTTGTGTTCATCCAGATGGCTTATAGGAACAGACTCCTGACATTGAGGGCACGGTGCAGTGGCAAACCTGCACTGAGACAAGTGTTTCTAAAGGAGAAAGAGTGAGACAACACATTTAGACAAAACGCCAATATGATAGCTGATATTTAGCAAACTAGCTAATGGGTTTTAAATGCCACTGATAAAAGGTCCCTTTCCATGAGGAGTTTATGCGTAGAATGGAAATCCCAGATTTACAGGATCTGAAAAACACATTGTTATGTCTTCGTATTGAGCAAACTGAGCAACAACTAAATAAAACAACTCACTATAATATTCAATGTGAGCACTGAGTTTGTATCCCTGCAACAATATGAGAAACTTTCGAGGGATGTTTGTTTTCCACTCATGCTGTATTGGCTGAATCCTAGCATGTAGTGAACAGATGGCGGCGCCAGTTTTCAGAAAACATTCATTCTTTTTCCTTCAGCTAGTCCCTTTATTCATCAGGGGTCGCCACAGTGGAATGAACCGCTAACTTATCCAGCATATGTTTTTCACAAAGAATGCTCTTCCAGCCACACCCCAGCACTGGGAAACACCCATACACACTCATTCACACACTCATACACTGCAGACAATTTATTCAATTAACCTATAGCACGTCTTTGCATTGTGGGGAAAACCAGAGCACCCGGAGGAAACCCACGCAAACAAAGAGAGAACATGCAAACTTTACATAAAATTGCCAAATGGTCCAGCCAGGACTCGAACCAGCAACCTTCTTGCTGTGAGGTGACAGTGCTAACCACTGAGCCACCGTGTCGCCCCATTTAGAAAACAATGTTTGGAATATTAAAGATGCGACATAGCATGGCACAGTGTGCGATGTGCACAAATATGGATACTGGCTCTTAACAGGGCTCATACACATTTTTACTACAAAGATTTCAGGATTTTACCATGACTTTTTTCAAAACTTTTAGGTAAATATTCATGACCTAATATTTCTTACAATGTCTACGTACATGTGGTAAATAATAAAAAAATGTATATTGAAAAAAAAAAACTATATATACACACATGTATGAACCCTGACTTAAAGATGAAACGCAGTGGGATTGCATATAGAGTAATTTTGCATTCTTGCGACCAGGTAGCACATCCCAGGGGTTGGGGTTCCCTGCTGTAAATTACCTTTTTTAATTACAATCTTTGTGAAGTTACATAATAACATAAACAAATGTTAATATGTTAATAAAGTTCCATGAAGAGTACAAACTCCTCCAGCAATAATAAAAAAGTAGGCTGCATTTACACTGCATGGTTCAAGTGACCCAATTCTGTTATTTTTTTTCTCTCATGTGGCACAGATTAGATATGGCCCATGTACGTGTACACAGAAAAAAAAATCACATGGATTCCGATTTACTCAAATCTGGGTCCTCATGTCTGCAGTGTACGTAGATATTGCACCTGTCAATGCGAGTTGCATTTGCCTTTCACACCGACTAAGTCTTCAGCTCGCAGCTCTGCTCATCGGCAGCTGCTGCTGCACAGTTCAATCTATCTCTGTCTTTACTATATAGTTATCTATCTATCTATCTATCTATCTATCTATCTATCTATCTATCTAT
>CAIGQZ010033024.1:1599402-1611900 GCA_903798205.1 Danio tinwini
TATCTATCTATCTATCTATCTATCTATCTATCTATCTATCTATCTATTTACTTTTCCACTTTCCTCCTATGCTGTTTTCTTAACCTGCAAGTCTTTATTTTACAAATTATATAGATCCAGGACTGCATGCTTCTCAAGCTATATGAGGAGTGTCATTCATGTCTGGTGCACTCAGAAGACAATCGCCTGTGATAAAATGTCATTTTGTTTTTGATTTTCAGGATGTTGTAGGCCAATAGTTATAATAATATTTATACAATATAGTTATAATGATATTTATACATGATCAAACTAGTGTGCAACTTACTAAGCAAAACTAATACTAAAGTTGTTTTACATTTGGTTTTGTAGTTCGGGCCTAAATAAGTATTTGTGTCAGTTTTTAATCATTTAAGTTTATTTGATTAAATATATAAAAATCTGTGGATATTATCAATGCATTTATTGTGTAAAATTGCAACTTTTTAGTGTCATTCAATGTGTATTGGTCATTATTAATGCACTGTCACTTTAATTGAGCATGAGCAGCACGGCAAAAATAGACCCATCGCGAAACTAACGCAGCACTGCTGCTTCAGCGACGCTCACGCCTCACACTGACATGCTGCTTCTGCGTGCAGCATGAAAGCTCTTATCTGTTAACATGGACGCAGAAAAAACACGCGCTGCTCACGCTCCGCTCGCGATTGCAGTGTGAAACAGGATTTAGATCTCATACACAAGGACTAAAAAAGCTTTTATAATTGTAATGTAGCACAAGTATTTACTCATGTAACGAGAGAGAGAGAGCTAGATCGCAACATCCGCCATGTAACCAATATAAAACGGTTGCATACATCACATGCAAAAGTCATGCCATGAACATCACATTAAGATGCCTGCTGGTTTAAAAAGGCCTAGATTAAAAGAAGATGGCCAAATGAGAACTTTTCTGTCATAAACTATAGTAAAATAACTTGTCAAAAAGAATGAAACCCTGCAAATAGATTGAAAAGAGCGCTCTTGTTATCAGCTATCAGTCAGTGCCCGCTCTTTTTTCATGGTCATTGCTCCTTTGCCGTATGCTGTGTAAACGCAGACAATCGGATACGAGTCACTTTTAAAAGATGATGCAAGCTGGTCATCAAAAAAAAATCAAATACAGTCACTAAATCAGAATAGACCATCAAGATCTGCAGTGTAAATGCAGCTGTAATGTATACATTAATTAATCAGCTGGATGTTTCACAGAATGCAATTTTTATGTAAACTGTGGTTCAATCTGAGAAAATATTATTATTATTGACCTGTATTGCTAATTGTATTGTTTATCATGTCTTTTTTCCCTAACAGGTTTGAGTCTGAAAATAAAAGTTCATTGACCTTAGGGCAATTCTTGCAAAAATACTCCAAAAGTTTCAAATATTTTCTCAGATGTTTCCTTTACTCATTTATTTTTATGGGTTTTGTGGTGTGACTTTTGTTGCACACACAAATGTTGAAAACACATCATTTATAATACACATTCAACATGTCACAACAGCAAATTTACCTCTAGCTGGCGCAACTCCATTTTTTCACTGCATCCAAAATTAGAACATTTGACAGTGAGTGAGAGGATCTCTCGCTTGGCAAAGTTATCAGGGAAGAGCTGTTCCTCAAGCAGCACCTCGTTGTCAACTGGACATTTCTGCCCTGTGTCCCTGCCAGAGTAATAAGACATTTTAAACATGCAAATGCTGACAAATGAAGTCATAAAAAACTTAATGATTTAAGATGTTATTGAAAAAAATGCTTTCATTGAAATCAATCTTTAATGGCTCAATTGTATGATATATTGAATATAAAGGTCATATCTGAAGTTAAAAAAGTCTTTGTAAGATGATATTTTAAAGCTTTGTTTTATAATCAAAGCTTGCTTTTATAATGTGTGTGTGCAGGTTGGGAGCAAATAAAATGCAATCCATGAGAACAAGGGTTGAGTGATATGTGTAAACATAAATCAAACACCTGATTTTGTAAACTCATCTAGTAGGAGTTCATCATGTTCACTTTATAAAAATCAATAAAGATAAATTCCCTATCCATTGCTACTCCCCCTCCTTTCCAGATGGGCGACACAGTGGCCCAGTGATTAGCACTGTTGCCTCACAGCAAGAATGTCTCTGGTTTAAGAAAGTCCCTTCTAAACTACTTGGCATTTCTGTGCAGAGATTGCTCATTCTTCCCGTGCTCGTGTGGGTTTTCCCTGGGTTCTCCGGTTTCCTCCCACAGGCCAAAAAACTCGCAAATTAAGTAAATTGAACATACCAAATTGATACTTCTCCTCAGCTATCCTATATCTGTCATTAGCCAGAAACAAGCCAGGGGCTTGTCTACCTGAGCTTAAACTCCCCTCTCGCCCTGCAAACGGGAGGGAGCCCAGGGCTCGAGGATCTCATAAGCTCAGGGCTTTCTCCCGGCACGCCAAACAAGCTTTATTATCAATCATCAGCTAAGTGTGAACTCTTGAATTGCTCTAGAGTATAAACGAGAGGTGTTGAAAATTTGTTTCTGGCCAACTGAACCGCAGCTAGAAGAGGTATGCCAAAGTGTGGTTCGTTTGGGCTTTGGTACAGTACGCTTGTAGTGTGAGTGTAAAGTGCGCCTGAGCCTGAAACTGAAGACGCAAAGTCAATTTAAAGGGACAGTTTCATATGGATTTATTAATCATTCTTACTTCTCAATGAATGCGAACTGTTATAGTTTATTAAAGATGCAAACCCCTCACTGCTCATCAGCTGTCACCTTCAGCAAACCTAATACATGCAGCACGAGGACGTATTATAATTTAGGAATGTCAAAAATTGTGGATCTCTAAATTTGGCAATTTATTTGACTTCCCTGTCACTGCATACCAATGACTAAAATGATATAACTAAAGCAATCTCCACTGTGCTGAGTGAGAGCGCTTCTCTTCCTGTATCAATGACGTAAGTGTGCTCAGGTACGGAAGGCAAAATGTAGTGTGAGTGCAGGCCGTCGGGGGAGAGATGAGGGTGGACAGTTGTGCTTTAACTTGGTTCAAGGCAACTGTACCTAGTGCGAGTACCCCTGTAAAGAGGTCTTCATCATGTTGCTCATTTAAATAACTCTGTGCATCAATTATTACACACCTGATGGATTTCCTGATGCATGAGTCGCAGAATCGATGTCCACAGGGGGTCTGTACTGCCGAGCGGAGACCCATCAGACAGATAGGACACTCATACTTGCTCTCTAGTGGAGGGTCAAACTCTACATCATAGCCTTGCTGGTCTGGAGGCATACTAGACGAAACACTGATGGTGGAGTGGTTCTCTGTCGGGCTCAGAAACGACTCCCTCTCCTTCTCCATAGCTGCAGCACAACTCGAGTGTCCGCTGTCACAGCAGACATCATCGAAGCTGGACTTTTCCACGTCGTTGCAAGCCATCTGTAATGATATTAAGATTAATTATGAGTGCAATTAGTTGACCATAAACCTGTCCCTCTGCATATGATATACCTGAAGTGTAGAAACTGACCGCAAGGTTTTATTATATCAACACTAGTAATTCAAAAATGACGTAAAAAGATTGAAAAAATAAAAACTGCCTGACTGACTCAATATTTACTGTCCTTCGAGTGGTCCCAAACCTTTATGAGTCTCTTTATTCTGTTCATCACTAAAAAGATACTCTAAAAAATCTGAAAGCCTAGAACCAGCCAATTCAATAATATGAAAAACAAATCATGTAGAAGTCAGTGGTTACAGGTTTCCAGTTTTTATTCAAATATCTTCTTTTGTGTTCAACAGAAGACAATCAGTTTGGGAACAAGCAGGGATTGGCAGTATTTATGATACATGCATTTCAAATACTCATTTTAAATACTCCACACACATTAGGGAAAGTAATTGAAAAAATTGACCTAGAAAAATTTGATTGATTATAGATTCTGAATGTCGATTTCGATTACTTTTTTCGATTAATCGTCCAGCACTACTATATTCCAACTCATTATCTGCATTAAATGGTTATTACAGTGATTAAAGAGATAATCTTCAAGTACTTTTTGTATGAAATTTGTACAAAATCTTTACTAAAAGAGAAAAACAAGTATTATGAATAAAACTTACATTTCTTACTCTTACAGTAGAGGTGATGAGGTGCAGAGAAGCTGACTTAGACTTGCTCAGAGAAATGCTGTTGTTGTCAATCATTGTTTACTTCACTAATTCAGTTTAATGGTAAAGGGATTGATCCAATAGCCCTATTGATGGAAGGTTTGCGAAGAAGTATTTTCAAAATACAAAATACAGTATTTTATACAGTATTACAGTATTTTACTTTGATACATTTTGTGGCTGCTGTACTTTGTAGTTTATTTTGATAGACGTAAAACTGAGGTATTTTGCTTATCCCTGGGAACAAGTAACATTAAAGGATAAGTAAATGATGACAGATTTACCAGTTTTTGGTGAATTAACTTTAAATACAAAGAGAAAGTGGCAGGGAAATAGATATCATGCTATAATTTAACTGCTGTAATACAAAAGCTACGGGTTGACAAAGACCCAGAAATGTATTTAGTTTTAATTTGAGGTTTCCTTGCGCGCACCCGTCTGGGAGGGGCTTATTCTAGAGAGGGTTGAGAAAAAGTTACTTTAAAAAACCCAAAATACACAGGGTAAAAGTTTTTTTTTATTATTATTATTTAACAACGTTAGCTTGCTTCCCGTTTAAAATCTCAAACTAAATTCATTGAATTTAGAGGAGAACACAACTGAGGGTTACACCACCAACTTTCCAGCTGTCGCCTATGGGACCATACATATTAACTTGAAATCGAAAACCTTCTTAGTATAACATATAAATCGTTTATGGGTAACTATTATTCGTAATAGTTTTCATTTACTTACTTTGGCTCGGTCCGGCCTCGCCGCCTAACGTTACCGTGCTACTTCCTGTAAAAAGTTACTCTAAACATCACTTGCGCAACGTCACTGGGCCAAATCGCCTCGTGACTCCGTTCAGCTCTTACTATGGCAAGCCGTTTTAACATTTAATCTATAACCCGTACTAGTATCTATTTTCATTTTACTAGTGGCTATTCTTTAGATAGTGCTTTTTAAAAATATACTAGTGCTTAGACACTAGTTCTTTTTATTAAATACTCATTCATCACATTAGATACACTTATTCATTACTAGTGCTTATTCATTAGATACTAGTACTTAACATAATAAATACAATTATTATTATTATTATACAGTTATATTCTAAATTAAATTAATATGTAACTGAAAATAATGTAAAGGCACAACTGGAGTGATATGCTAAGATCATTTAAAAAATATTTTGCATGAATAATAATTTCATTTGAATGAAATTCTATAGGCGCACAGTGGGAGTGATAGTGGGAGTGCTGTCGCCTCACAGCAAGAAGGTCGCTGGTTTGAGCCTCGGGTGGGTCAGTTGGCGTTTCTGTGTGGAGTTTGCATGTTCTCTCTGCGTTCGCATGGGTTTCCTCTGGGTGCTCCGGTTTCCCCCACAGTTCAAAGACATGCGATACAGGTGAATTGGGTAGGCTAAATTGTCCATAGTGTATGAGAGTGTGTGTGGATGTTTCCCAGAGATAGGTTGTGGCTGGAAGGGCATCTGCTGCGTAAAACATGTGCTGGATGGTGGTTCATTTCGCAGTGGCGACCCCGGATTAATAAAGGGACTAAGCGCAAAAAAAATTGAATGAATGAAATTCTATAAACAATTCTATAGAATACAAAAAAAAAGATGTTTAATTATCTGTTGTCTTAGACGACACATGGCAGATAATTAAGTTTATTAAGTTTTACCTCCCTGACTGCATCCCTCTTTTGTGCATCAGACAAAAAAAAATCTATCAGGAGGCATGCTTAGTAAGATCACCATCATATTGTTTGAACTTTAGTTTTGTCGACTTGCAAAACTCACTGCATGCCGTCACCTCCACATAAAAGACTGTTAATGCCGGTTTCACAACGCATAAACGGCGCCGGGAGAAGAGCAGTGCGTCCGAGTCCAGCAGGAGCGGTGTGTGGGTGTGGTTTTCTGCGCACATGCAGAGATGCATCTGTTTGCTTTTTGATTAAACTATTGCTTTCACCAGCGTTGGTTCGGTTGCACATAGAGAATAACGTCTTTATTTCGGGATTACCCCTCTTAATACATACACTTGCATATGAAGTAAATCATATCTCAAAGCATTTACTGGGGCACTGGTGATTTTTAATTGGGTCTAGCGACGCCCCTGCTGGTCACTATTAAAATAATTAATAGTAATAAATAACTAGTATCTATTTATTAAATACTAGCAACTAATGAATAAGTACTAGTATCTATTTAATAGGTACTAGTCTCTAATGAATGAGCAGTATCTAATAAAAAGAACTATATAATAAGTAAGCAATAGCATATTTTTTTTAAAAAGCACTAGTATCTAAATAATAAACACTAGTCTCTAATGAATAAGTACTATTACTTAATGGAAAATATACTAGTATCTAAAAAATAAGCACTAGTTAAAAAAATTATATATATATACTAGTCTAGAACGGGTTATAGATTAAATGTTAATACGGCTTGCCATACTCTTACAACTTAAAATCTCGCGTGAACTGTATCGAGGTAATTACCTGTCTGCTCCTCTCGGTTTGGTGCTTTATTAGATTTACTAGATCATTTGTTTATAAAAGAAAAAAAGCGCGTTCACGCAAAGGGATTTTACATCTGAATATGAAGAAATGCATAAACCTTGTCTGACATTTCTTATAAAATTAGCGTTTTTCCTCTTGCCTCCTATGTTTGCTTCTTCATTTCACGGCAAAGGCAGTGAAAATAACCTACTCATTAGCATGAACATAAAACTACTTAACCTACACACACGAGTCGTGAAAAATCAAATTTTAGAAGAACATTTCAGACGCCACTGTATTTTACGTCCATTCAAATTTAATTCCACAAGATGGCGCTGTTGTCTCTGATTTAATATAAACAGCAAGGCAGATTTTATTTATTATTATTATTATTATTTATGCATGAAAATATACAACCACAATCAAGAGATCAATATAAGAGAGATATAAGAGAGGAAAAATGCAAGTTACATTAACTGCAGAAAGAAAAAAAGGACTAACAAAACAAAGAAAGGTGTAAGTAAATTACAACTGTGCAAAAGTGTATGAAAATAAATAAATAAAGAGAATTGCAGGAAAGCTATCTAACCCAACTCAAATCAGAGTCAATAGACAACAGTTCTAATTTATTTTCAACTAAAGGATTGTGCAAAGGTAGGAGGGGTGTTTAAGTAATGATACAAGTCAAACCAAAACTTCTGAACAAATTCACACATACAAAAGAAATGTATTAAAGTTTAATAATCCTTAATACAAAAAAACAATTACTCGGAAGATCAACATATTTGGAAATAAGTTCACCAGATATATTTTATGCAATATTTCAAAGTGGATTTTCTTAGTTTTAGTAGAAAGAAAGCATTTATGAGGCAACAACCAAGCTTTTATTCAGTCTATATATTAATAATTAATGCAACCCAATGGAATCTGCCTCACAAAACAATAGGATTTCTTTGCTGAAGAATTAAATGAATATGTTTACTATTGCATTTTTTATCATGAATGTCAAAACCGTCCAGCAATAATGCTGATTCCTTCATATTTTTTGGATTGTATTATATATGACTTTTGACCAGATGAAAAATGTAAACTGAAGAGAGAAAAGGTAAACATCACAGAACTGAATTTTCTATTGTTTTACTTAACTGCTTCAAACTTCAAGTCACATTATGCAACAAACTATTAAAACTATTGGGGTAGTGCGTATTTAGAGATGCTAAACATCTTGTATAATTATTACATGTAAATTTGGGAACTAGTATGTCCATGTTGGCTTTAGATAATAAGCTGGAGGTAAAATGGTTGTATATTTTTACAGATAATTTTAATATAGGCCTAGGTCCTTTCTGACCACCCACATGTTATTTTTCTTGAACATCAAAGCTTTATTTGAAATAAATATTAGAAATTTAAACATCAACAATTTATCTTAAATAGCCTACTTCAAAGTTATAGTCAGACTTATTAGGCCGACAGACTAGGTCAACAAAGGTTTGTAGATAAAATGTTGAGAGAGAAAAAAGTGAACCTTCATTTAATGTGTTCAACATCTTTGGCAGAGGTAAGAAACATTTAAATGGTTTAAAATGTTTGTCAGAGAGAAAAAAATATAGTCACATGGTGATAAAAATTTTGTTATTGCTATTTCATGGAGGAGTTATTTTTTTACATACTTGGCAGCTGCCGACCTTTACAGACTTAAACATATTCTTAATTTAAAGTAATTGATCTATCTGCCAAGACAGAACTGCTTGTGTTCTCAACGTTTCATTAAAACTTCCTCCTGCAGGTAGGCACATCAACCATAGTGGTTTTTACACCAGGTATAATAGCCCAGATATAGGCAATAATCAAATGTTTACAGCGCCTTTTAAGAATATTCAGATTGTTGTATTGACAATATAGTTCATCACAGCACCTAATGCTTTTTAAAGGATTTGATAGGCTGTTTATTTTCAAACATGAACCATTTCACAAGTTAATCTGGCCTACAGCATGCACAAGAAGCTGACTGGAAATGCTCTGGATTTTTTAACACTGTAAAATAACATTACATTGGTTAACATTACACTAAACGCATGATGAAAACTACACAACCACTTATTAATCTTAGGCATAATAGCTCATTAAAATCAAGACTTATTAAACTGAGTTAATAACTAATAAATTAAATGTCTATTTTGAACATATAGCTGTAATAATGTTGCTATTTCTCACTGTTGATTTAAATGAGACCTTATTATAAAGTGTTACCTATTGTAATCCTTTTTAACATTTGTTTACTCTGAACATTTATAGCGTCACGGTGGCGCAGTGGGTAGCATGATCGCCTTACAGCAAGAAGGTCACTGATTCAAGCCCTGACTGGTGGGTTTCCTCCAGGTGCTCCGGTTTCACCTACAGTCCAAAGACATGCGGTATAGGTGAATTGGGTAAGCTAAATTGTCCGTACTGTATGTGTGTGAATGTAAAAATGTGTGGGTGTTTCCCAGTGATGGGTTACAGCTGCAAAGGCATCCGCTGCTTAAAACATATGCTGAATAAGTTGGCAGTTCATTCCGCTGTGGCAACCCCTGAGACTAATAAAGAGACTAAGCCGAAAAGAAAATTAATCAATGAATGAACATTTATATAAAATGGAGCACATGGGACACCTGTAAAGTTACATTTTTGCAGCTTAGGTCATAATACCATATATCGATTCATGAGAAATGCTTTAGCGATTTATTGTAACAAAAAATGAGAAACCTTTAGAAGCTAGTTGATTCAGCTGAATGCCATGCTTGATTTTTCCAGTTGGTCAGCCTATATGTCACTTTAGAGTTCCTTGTGCTGGTGCAAACGCAAGCAAGAAACAGGCACAAGGTGAAAAGTAGCTGTTGGGTAATTGGTCTGATTTATAGGACCTATAACTGAGTTATTATATTTGGCTATGAGTCTACATTTTTGCCACTGTAGTATGTGTATGTTTCTATTGTCCTGGCTAGCCGTTTACTCTGAAGTAAAAGGGTTAAAGCATTGCTGTAACAAAAAATGTTTCTTTAACAGTTTATTTAGATAGTCCCTATTGCACATATTGCACATTTTGTTAATTAAAATTTGCATTGCAACTACATGCCAATTAATTCTCATTTGAATATTAGTAGGCTGTCTGCTTAATATCTGTTGATACTGCTCCTTCAACAGACATTTAACTGACTATAAGAAACTTTGCAAGTACATGTCAACTTACACTAACCCGAACCTCAATTTAACAGTCTACTTATAATCTAATGAGAATTAGTTGGCATGTAGATGCAATGTAACTTAAATTCAACAAAATGTGTTAAAGCCAAAATGCGGGTACTCAAACCAATGAACCTGAGAACTATAAAAATAAGTTATTTTGATGATCATATTACTAAATCTGCAGGGCCCTGTAGATTTGCCATTTAAAACATTAGAAATACCAGATTCATCCTATTGCAGAATGCCACACAACTCCTTTCTCAAGAACTGATTCTGTCCAGGCTGATATAACATAAGGTTGGCCTATCAGTCACCACTATCAAACATGTGCAACGATGCAGAATGAAACAGCAGGCTTGGTGTTTATTGAGCCAAAAAGTGGTCATGTCACACCTCTATCAGTTTTCAGGTTGTCAGTAGCTGCTTTCAACATATTCAAGGCTCTGATGTTTCTACACAGAAACAACTTGGATATGCACCCAATACCCAAACTCACAACTTTTAAGAGCCCTCCAGAATTTTTCCTTTTTTTTTTTATTAGGTGTCACTTTGTTGACTTTTACATTGACCTGCTAGTAAAATGACATGGCTCTCTCCACTCAAGCAACTATTACATTTTTAAAATGGCTAAAGACTATTAAAACTTAGCTTTGAACAATGTATGGAATTAGATGAGTGCCAAAGAAAACATAGTGTTTTCACTGCAGTGGTGTAACAATGAACTTTAATCATTGACTATTCACAGCTTCATCCTTTGGCAGTTAAAAAAAGAAAAGATTTGCCCTCAGCGCAGAGCACAGCATCTTGTGAATTTGCTTGTGCAACAAGTGAGTGGGCAGTCTGTTAATGTTTAATGCTGATGTGAAATTTTTTGAAAACAACTTGTTGTAATGACTGAATCGACTCTTTCTGTGAGAGACAATTTTGTACACCGCATACTTTCAGATGTAAATCTTTGTAGGCATAAAAGTTCATTTTTGAAAATCCATAACAGGAACACACAAAGACAAAGACTTCTCCTGTCATGTGTGTGTGTTTACTGTTTTTGTTTGTGAGGGTGTGAAAGTATGTTTTATGAGCAGTCATTTGATGAAAGTGCCTAAAGCTGAAGAAACATCAGGACATAAGATTTAGTTACTATTGCCAGTGAAGTAGGACTTAAACCAGAGACGTTTAGTAATGCAGAGTTCAGAAAATGTGAACTTGTGGAGATGGTGATTCTCTATGTCAGATGGTCTCTTTGGCTTCTTACCTATGAGCAAAGAGCTTAGAATCACATATGTGATTCTAAGCTCTTTGCTATGAGTAAAATCTATTTGTTTACTTTTAAAAAGTGCTTTGAGATTTCATTACCATCAGGTCATGTCTGTGACTATTCATTCCTTACTGAACAAATTTGTCGTTTTTGTCACTGATCTATGTGAATGCAAAAATACACCTCCTGTTGTTGTTTTTTTTAACACTTATAGGTAAAAATACACAGTGATACATGAATGCCATCTGTGGGCAAGACATTACAACTGATGTCAGCATTTTTTTTTTCCCCAAAGGACTGAGCGTTGGCTTATAAGTACATTTCTGCAAGTCTGTTTGTAGCCCAATCACAGCCCACATACTATGTCAAAGTTTTGGGTAGGTGGGGGTCACACTAGGCTTCTATGTCACTTATGAAAAGCACATTTTATAAACAGCAGGGTCAACAACCCGCATAAAACAAGGCTCCTTATTGAGCGGCCCCGGGATGCAGAGCACGCCTTCTTGCTCAAACAGAAATCTGTGCAAATGTTTACACAGTACTTTTCTTTTAACAGACTTCCAGTTTTGTTTTGCGCGGGTAAGTGCAATTTAGGAAAACCGCAACATGATTTTGATCACAGATACGCCACAATGTGTATGTACCACTGCATGGTAATAGCAAACAAAAACATAAGCAAATATGAATATGACCATTAATGAAGTTCCTTGTTCACTGTCTCCTATTATTGTGCCACTCAACCTTTCATGATTTTTGATTAGTTTATTACCCGCTAATTTATTGCTATCTTCTTTAACTAGTTTAATCTAGTTAAAAAAAAAAACAAGGGACAATAGCATCTAAAGTCTACAAGTACCTAATTAAAAAAATGTTCTGATGCAGGAAATTTACACTCAACGGACACTTTATTAGGTACACCTTTGTACTGGGTTGGACCCCCTTTTTCTATCAGAACTGCAATAATTCTTCATGGCATAGATTCAACAGGGTACTGGAAATATTCCTCAGAGATTTTGGTCCATGTTGACATAATAGCATCACGCAGTTGCTGCAGATTTGTCTGCTGCACATCCATGATGCGAATCTCCTGTTCCACCACATCCCAAAGGTGCTCTACTGGATTAAGTTCTGGTGACCGTGGAGGCCATTTGAGTACAGTGAACTTATTGTCATGTTCAAGAAACCAGTCTGAGATGATTCACGCTTTATAACATGGTGCGTTGTCCTGCTGGAAGTAGGCGTCAAAAGATGGGTACACTGTGGTCATAAAGGGATGGACATGGTCAGCAACAATACTCAGGTAGGCTGCACTCTCAGAAATAAAGGTACAGGAGCTGTCACTGGGGCAGTACCTTTTCAAAAG
>CAIGQZ010033024.1:1612300-1624237 GCA_903798205.1 Danio tinwini
ATATATATATATATATATATATATATATATATATATATATACATTCACACACACTTACACACACACAGTAATCACCACATATCTGATAAGCTTCATAGCAACAAGCATCCATTTGGGAATAAGAATAAGAAAACGGGACTCAGCATACAATGGATAGGACTGTGTGTTTAAGTGCCACAGTGCCTCGCTTATTTTGACAAAAGCATCACTGTTGGACAGGAACATGTATTACATGTGTTTCTTATTTAACTAGACCAGGAGAGTTGAAGTGCTGCTGATTGAGTGATTATAGAACAATAGACGTCATTATTATAAATGTTCCATCTTTCGTATAAACACGTGACCTATGTTGCCTCTTTGAACAGGCATAGTGGTATGAAGGCTATGTATCTGGAGTATTTATAATCTTGCTTTTCAGCAGGTATTTGGCTGAAACCTAATTGACATTAATCACCTTGCAAAATTACACATTTTTTTAGCTACATGTACAGTGTCCTATGCTTTCTTTTTATTAGTTCTTGAATTACATTGATTTACATGATCAGTGATCAATGCCCAAAATGCAATTTGAAATAACAAATAAATAAAACACACATGAATCACAAGACACATGCAGGAAACCGTTAATTAGCAGATTTATTTATTTTTTATGGTGAAAGATTGCCAAATGTGAATACAATTTCTTTTACACCATCTCTCAAATCCAAAATTGACAGAGAATTGCGGAAAAAGTTTGGATAAAGTCATGGATATGGTATGACAGTAGACATTTTACAGTGCAAGCTGGATTTTGTCTGTGCTTTCATTCCATGCAATAGTCTGATAGTGTGCGTGTGTGTTTATCCTCACAGTTCCCCTATTCCACTGATGTCTAAATGTAAATATTTAACATGTTGGATATTTATGATTTGTGATTTGATAAGATGACCTGGAGAACTTTAATATAACCGGATAGTTCACTCAATAATATAAATTCTGTCATTATTTATTCATCCTTCACTTGGTCCAAAATGATAGAGTAAAAATCTGTCATTTACTTACAGGTTATTTTTTTCATCCTAATATAGATGTCATAGTGGACACTATCACTATCCCGCGTTCTGAAATGATTCTTCACAGCAAATGCAAACAAACTGTAGCTGCAATTTTGCGCACAACGTGCCTCAATTTTAAAAGCAGGAAGAAAAAACTGTTTTGACATTTCCTCGCCGTCATTTGAATTGACGCATGAATCGCGTCATCAAATTCAGAGCTCCTATTGGTTCTTGGATTGACGCTCAACGCAGCTGTTGTCACACTGCAGGAAAGTGCCTGAAATCTTCTGACACTGCCAGAACTTCATCGGAGAGAAAATATGATCACAACGGGCACAATGCGACTGCCTGTGAACATGTCAAACCAACGATCAAAAATCACAGATTTTAGACCAGGATTTCAGGAATCTTTTAGGATTTCCCAAATTTGTCTCAGATGACAAAATCGCGGCTAAAATCTCACAGTGTGAGCAGAGCTTTAGTTGATCTAAAAGAAGAAGGAAGATTGTTCCAGTCAAAAGGAGCTTTGTATTGAAAGGACCTACGGCCACTTTCTGTTGTAATTCTTGGAACAAAAAAAAAAAAACTCTGTTGCGTATGTTGAAGAAAATATGAGGAGGTAAATAACAAAAACTGCTTTAAATAAGAAGGAAACTAACATAAATACATTTAAAAAGAAGCAAACAATGATTTTGTCTGTGGAACTTAGGTTGAAGCAAACCAAGAGATTTGTATAATATGCAATAATGGCTTCTACAAACATCTTAAAACAAACCTACATAGAGAGTTGAAGAAAGCATTTAAAGGTTTTTAATTTATACACTGTAAAACCCAATAGTCAACTTTATCAAATAAAATGAGTGTAGTTAACTCAAAATTGACTGAAAGTTAATACTACTCATTTGAAAAGAGGTTTGAACTCAGTGTTGAAAGTATAATGAGTTAATTAAATACCTTATTCTTTAACTTAAATGGAGTAAGTTCACATTACTCATATAGATTAGTTTTTCACTCAAATGGTTTGTAGCAATCAGTTTCCTCAAGCAGTTTGAGTTGCTTTTAATTTATTGGGTTTTACAGTACTCAGTTGGTTTGAGTTCTCTTCATTTATTGGGTTTTACTGTGCTCAAATTGCTTTGTTTACTCAAATAGATTAAGTTCACAGTACTCATTAGGATTCGTTTTGAACTTAAATGGTTTGTTGCAATAGGTTTTCTCAAATGATTTGAGTTACCTTAACTTTTTGGGTTTTACAGTTTATCATAAGTATTGTTATAAATAATATCAGCATAATCAATAATAGGGAAAATTAATTGAGAAATCAAGTTTTCTTACTTGAAATGAAAAACAATTAATAAAATGATAAGGAGAACCTAAGCACCAATATGACTTTTTAAATATAAAATCAATATAGGGTTTAAAGGACAGTTCAGTGTCGAGCCAAAGACCTACATATTTAAAGTTCTCTACATTAGACAACTGTAATCCATCATCAAATCTAATATATATGTCTACCCAATGTAACCTTTGTGATTTGAAGAACACCACCTCTGTGTACATTAGATCTGCTTTCATATTTTAATCAATAGTCTTTTCTTTTGGTCAATGGCAAAAAAAAGCCAATCTAAATCAATTGTGATAAAGGGGTAGACACAGTCATGTATGCGTGAATGTGTAAATGATTGACTGCAGCCTGTCCCATGCGTTTTCCTTTTAAAAGGAAAACTTTTTTTGAATGAACAGACACATCAAAATGCAAGAAATGTCTTGAAGTCATTATCTAAACACATACCATAACAGCAGCAACAGTGACCTAAAACCAACACTGGTTTTTAACCTTAAAAGGGGTTTGCCTTTTTAAAATGTAGCCTCTTTTCCTGATTCCAATGGCAGAGTTTGTGCATTAGTGGACATCAGAAGATTCCATTTGCTTCACAGTCAAACAAGAATGCAAAATATATGAGAATGCCTCAGAAATGGTGCACTTCGGATTCAATTAGAGTACTGGAAGATGACCACCTTTCATGAAATAAATACTATTCCATCAATTTGGTTTCAATAAAACAGACAGTACCTTGTGAGATGTGGTTAAATGTACAGGTATGTGAAACACGCCAACAGCAATGATCTCAGCTTTGAGTAGAGGCTTTAATCAACTGTTGAACTACTACAAGAATAAAGTCAGGTCTGTTCCTGCGGATAAGGAAAGAGTGTTCTACGTCTCCCCTTAAATGTTCCCACACTTAAGCAAACACACATGCTTGCATAGGGACTGCGTCTGCTCTGAATTCTTTACAGGGGGTGTGCGTAGATTCATGCAAACACTATTTCAATTTGAGAAAAAATCTATCCTTTAAAAGGTATGGTGTGTGGTGGTGCAGATTTCCAGGATTTCTGACTGCATTAACATCTTAGGGAAAAAATGTATAGTTAATAATAATTTGAAGAGTTTATATGCAAAACCCTGAATGGCAAAACCTCTAAAATTAATTTTTCTTAGCCTCTGATGTTTATGATCAGTTATTTCACTTTAAAGGCAATGAAAATAACATATTCATCATCATAAACACATGATCCTTGATGCTCACTTAATGCTCAAATGCTCATTTTAGAAAAAAGAAAAATTCAGATGGGACTTAGAGGCATCTTTTTTATTTACCAATTTTTAGAGTTAATCCTTGAAGCAAGGAAATAACACTGCTGTACTCTACCTGACAAAAGTCTTGTCACCTATCCAAGTTTTAGGAACAACAAATAATAACTTTTGGTATCAGGCTTAGCATTAATGAAAGGCAAAGGCCTCTAGATTACGCTTATTTTACCAAAATAAAATATGATCACGCCTTGATTTTGAATTATTTAATTAGGACAGTAAGGTCGGACTGTGCTTAGAAAAAAGTCTTGTCACTTAACATAAATCATGTACAATATATAATATAAAGTTGTGGTGCAGTGGAAAAAGAATTAATGACTCAAATAACTTATTAATAAAGTCATCTGAATCGGCAAAGAAAGCGTTCTTGCAGGACTCCCAGAGTTCATTAAGATTCTTTTTAGATTCATTTTCAATGCCTCCTCCTTCATCTTACCCCTGACATGCTCAATAATGTTCATGTCTGGTGACCGGGCTGGCCAATCCTGGAGCACCTTGACCTTCTTTGCTTTCAGGAACTTTGATGTGGAGGCTGAAGTATGAGGAGGGCTATCCTGCTGAAGAATTTGCTTTCTCTTGTGGTTTGTAATGTAACAGGCAACACAAATGTCTTGATACCTCAGGCAGTTGATGTTGCCATCCACTCTGTAGATCTCTTACACGCCCCCATACTAAATGTAACCCCAAACCATGATTTTTCCTTCACCAAACTTGACTGATTTCTGTGAGAATCTTGGGTCCATGCGGGTTCCAATATGTCTTCTGCAGTATTTGTGATGATTGGGATGCAGTTCAACAGATTATTCATCAGATAAATCAACCTTCTGCCACTTTTCCACATGATCAATTTGAAGTCAAGTTATTATTTGTTGCTCTTACAACTAGAACCGATGAGAAGACTTTTGTAGTGTATATGTTGGAGGAAATAAGAGGATATAAATGGAACAAAAATGTGATGGACTATTATACTTGTATAGAAATTGATATCGTTTTGGGGATTTTCGTTAAAGTAAGTCAAGAGATTCATGATTACATGCAATAATGAGTTCTGTAAAGACATACGTAAACAAACCTACATAAAAATAGAAAACAGTATTTTAAGTTTTAAATGAAAGTCATATGTATTTTGACAAATGATATCAGCATATAGTAAAAAATTGTAAAACAGTTAATGGGAAATCAACCTTTTCTTTATACTGAGGGAAAATACGAAATAGCTTACGAAACGTAAACAGCCATATGCTTTTTTTTTTTAACAGAGTACAGTTCAAAATCAAATCAAAGGCCTAAAAATCTTTAAATATTTCAACTTTAGTTAATAATGACCCATCATCAGTATGTAAGTCAATAAGTAAGTAATGTGCGTTTCATTCATTTATTCATTCATTATCCCTTTATTAATCAGGGGTCGCCACAGGGGAATGAACCGCCAACTTATCCAGCATGTGTTTTACACAGTGGATGCCCTTCCAGCCACAATCCAACACTGGGACACCCATACACACTCTTTCACACACATACACTACGACTAATTTAGCTTATTCAATTCACCTATGGTGCATGTCTTTGGACTGTGGGGAAACCAAAGCAGATGAAACCCACACGAACACGGGGAGAACATGCAAACTTCACACAGAAATGCCAACTGAACCAGCTGAGACTCGAACCAGCGACCTTCTTGCTGTGAGGCGATTGTGCTTCCCACAGCCATTTCACCCTGCAGCTCAGGACTGGTTACTCACTGAAGCTAAGCAGGGCTGAGCCTGGTCAGTACCTGGATGGGAGACCACATAAGAAAACCAGGTTGCTGTCGGAAGTGGTGTTAGAGAGGCCAGCAGGGGGTGCTCAACCTGTGGTATGTGTCCTGATGCCCCAGTGAAAGTGAAGGGGACACTACACTGTCAGTGGGCGCCGTCTTTCGGATGAGATGTTAAACCGAGGTCCTGACTCTCTGTGGTCATAAAAAATCCCATGGCACTTATCGTAAAGAGTAGGGGTGTAACCCCGGTGTCCTGGCTTAATTCCCTCTCGGCCCTTACGATCATGGCCTCCCTATCATCCCCATCCACCAAATTGGCTGTATCACTCACTGTCTTTCTGCTCCACCTATAGCTGGTGTGTGGTGAGCGCACTGGCGCCGTTGTCCTGTGGCTGTTATTTTCGCATCATCCAAGTGGATGCTACACACTGGTGGTGGTGTGGAGAGACCCCCTTCATGATTGTGAAGCGCTTTGGGTGTATGGCCATACACAATAAATGTGCTATATAAATACACATTACATTTACATTTACACTGCGCCACCGTGATGTGTATTTATATAGCGCAGACCATACACCATAAGACCATATACCCAGAGCGTAAGGGCCAATGGAGGAAATTTGACCAGGACACAGAGGTTACACCTCTACTCTTTATAAGAGGTGCCATTAGATTTTTAATGACCACAGAGAGTCAGGACCTTGGTTTAACGTCTCATCTAAAAGACGGCGCTCACTGACACTATAGCAGCCCTTTCACTATACTGGGGCATTAGGACTCACACAGACCACAGGTTGAGCACCTCCTGCTGGCCTCACTAACACCACTTCCAACAGCAACTTAGTTATCCCATGTGGTCTCCTATCAGGTACTGACCAGGCTCAGCCCTGCTTAGTTACAGTGGGCTGTAGGGTGATATGGCTGTGGCTATCAAAACTAATATATCTACAAACTAAATTTATTATACAGTATTATTTTCTGCAAAGTCTTAATTTCTATTTTCTAACTGAAACTGCCAAGACACTGAAAAGATAAGACTGAATTTAAAGCTATCGTGAGTGTCTGTAATGGAGCCAGAATTATAATCAAGCCTGTTATAGATGCAATGAACAAGCCATGCATATGCTTTGCATCTTCGGAGGGATGTAACTATTTCTGTCTAAAATATTTAAATGAATCAATGGCATAACAGTACATCTGTGTGTGATGCACAAAAACAGTGACAATTACAAGAGCAAATGAGGGGTGGCTTTAAGTGAGGTGTGTAAATGGACACTATTGAGAGAGTGCTGGCGTCCCTCTCCTCAGCTCAGGGACTTACGCGCTGCTCTAGAAACCTATGGCGCACAATGCACTGTTCAGTTCCAGCAGGAAAATAAATATGTTCTGTGCTGTCCAAAAATACCATGTGAAGGCGCTCCCTGTGAAAGAAAGCCTATTTCCCGACAGCAGGGAGCCACTGAGTGCAAAATCTTGGGCCAGATTATGTTCGAGCAGCAAAAACTCCACAAAAGTAATCCAGTTGTTTATCTATGGCAGGTTCAAACTGGCTCTCGAGTTAAACGTGTAGCAGTCAGTTTTGATCGATATACAAAATATATCTTGATCGATATACAAAATTATATTCTTTATTATAGAAATGATCAGATAACTTATTATGAAAAAGTAAGGTACACTCACCGGCCACTTTATTAGGTACACCTTACTAATACCAGGTTGGACCTCTTTTTTGCCTTCAAAACTGCCTTAATCCTTCGTGGCATAGATTCCACAAGGTACTGGAAATATTCCCCAGAGATTTTGGTCTATGTTGACATGATAGCATCACATAGTTGCTGCACATTTGACGGTTGCACATCTATGATGTGAATCTCCCATTCCACCACATCCCAAAGGGCTCTATTGGATTGAGTTCTGGTGACTGTGAAACCAAAGTTAGATGTGTTGTGCGTTCAGAGATGCTCTTCTGCATACCTCAGTTGTAACAAGTGGTTATTTTAGTTACTGTTGCCTTTCTATCAGCTGGAATCAGTCTGGCCATTCTCCTCTGACCTCTGGCATCAGCAAGGCATTTGCGCCTACAAAACTGCTGCTCACTTGATATTTTCTCTTTTTCTGACAATTCTCTGTAAACCCTCGAGATGGTTGTGCGTAAAAATCCCAGTAGATCAGCAGTTTCTGAAATACTCAGATCAGCTCGTCTGGCACCAACCACCATGCCACGTTCAAAGTCACGTAAATCACCTTTCTACCCCTATCTGATGTTCAGTTTGAACTGCAGCAGATCGTCTTGACCATGTCTACATCTTTAAATGCATTGAGTTGCTGCCATGTGACAAAACATGCAAATAAAGAAATGAGCTGCAAATAGCGCAGACCAAACAACAAAAATTTGTTGGGGGACCTGAAGAAATGACAAAACCCGGCTGCTTCCTCTTTAGAATTAGCAGATTATTCCATTTCAATTTTGCAATTTTGATTATTTAGGCCAAAAATAAATACAAATGACATGAAACTGTACAATCAGGTCATCAAAATAAACAATAAAACTTCTCAGATCTCAGGTAATTCTGCTGACTCTTAACAGGAAGCATCATATTGCCCATAGTAAACACGCACCCAAATCTTATGTGGAAGAATGGCAAACTAATTGTTTTTACACCTTATTGAGCTTGGTATGACAACAGTTGAACCACTGAATTCACATGGGATGTTTTGAGAAAGTTTTTGGTTCCTTTTCTGGAATTTCGTCAATCTCATGACCATTGCTGTGTATGGAGGGTCAGAGAGCGCTCTGATTTGATTTAAAATATCCTAATTTGTGTTTTGAAGACAAATAAAGGTCACAAGGAAATTTAATCAACATGTGGGTGAGTGATTAATAACAGATTTTTCATTTTGAGTGAACTAACCCTAAAATCTTTTCTGCTCTTTTATGAAAAGCACTATATAAGTAAATGCAAGAAAACTTGAAATGAATTTTGTGCAGTGCGAGTCAGTCAGACATGTAACTGTTCCTGCACAGTCCAATAGAGTCTTTCTAGAGTGTATTGGCACCACAATGAATGGCAGAAAGCACCTGGAGTGGCTGCTGGCCTGAGGAATGCTGTTTCCTGACACAGGCTTGTGAAGAAGCTTTTGTATCTCCCTTGAGACGCAAGTTTTCTCTTCCTCTATAGAAATAGGATTGTCAGCGAGGAGAAGGCTTGCTGTCTTTCAAGATTTTTTAGATGAAAAGAGCCCTACAGGACAGCGAAATGTCCACAGGTCCCAGAAGGCTGAACTGAGCGTGTTGTCAATGTCAATCACCAAACGTCAGCTTGATTGCTTTAAAACTGACAAATAGGCTGTCCTTTCCCTGCAAGGCTATTGCTTTCTGAAGCACAGCTATTTAATCTATCAGTGAATTTAATATAAAGTCATTCAGTGTAACAGAAATGTATATATAAAATTATTCATCTGATGTTGAAAACTGAATTTATTGATCACTGTGGAGGTGCAAAATACTAATTAATTGTGATTTTGTTTATTTTATATTTCAGCATATCTTTCAAAACAGGTTTGAAGTTTTTAATCATTCGTTCATTCATTCATTCATTTATTCATTTTCTTTTCAGCTTTGTCCCTTTATTAATTTGGGATCGCCACAGCGGAATGAACCACCAACTTATCCAGCATACGTTTTACGCAGCGGATGCCCTTCCAGCTGCAACCCATAACTGGGAAAAACCCATTCACTCTCACTCACACACATACACTACGGACAATTTAGCTTACCCAATCACCTTTACCACGTCATTGGACTTGTAGGGGAAACCAAAGCACCTGGAGGAAACCCACAGCAACACAGGGAGAACATGTAAACTCCACACAAAAAACGTCAACTGACCAGCTGGGGCTCGAACCAGTGACCTTCTTGCTGTGAGGTGATTGTGCTACCCACTGCGTCACCGTGCTGCCCAGTTATTATTCATTTAATTGTAGTTTGATCACTTTTTCTTTTTTATATTTGTAAGTATTGTATGTTGTATATAAATAATTATGTTATACTGAATGACAATTAAATATTATTCCACCCATATTTTGGCATGCATTATTTATTGTGTTTAATATATATTGTCTATTGACATTTTATATATAATATATACATAAAATTATTTAAGACAGTTTAATTTGACACAGACACCAAAATGTAATCTACTGTAACCCCTTCAGACCCTGTGTCCATTAAAATGGTTACATAAATTACATAGTTCTTAAACATTTCATATAAAGCCTGCAATCCATGAGAGTGGACTATTGTCATCCAATCAAATGGCAGTAAGGCTCGGCATGTTGTAGTTTGAAAGAAATCCACTACACTGAAAAGCAGCATGGCATCACTTCACTTCAGACACAGACGTAAGCCACATTTACAATGCTTTTATTCAGATTTATTGATATGTTTGTCAATATTTCATAGATTGTATTTGAAAAACAGGGATTGCACTTACTAATTAAAGTTTAAAATCTGTTGTAACATTGCAAGCTTTAGATCAGGATTTTTTTCAAATATGTGTGTCCATTAGGATGAACAATGGGTTTAAGATTTGTTACTGAAATTAAATCTCCAGTAATTCTGATGAAACTTTTTTATATAAAAAAAATATTTTATTGATGTACTCACTCATTGCTGAAAATGTCATAAGCACAATAAACATATCTTGCATTCTTAAGCATATAGTAGATGGAAATATCTCAGATGTGGACATTATGTGGAGCGAAGATTTTTTTTAATTAAAAAACTATAATTTTTTTTATAAACAAGATGCAATCTATACAACAAAAACCTTGAAATAAAAAAAAGTTACAATCTTAATGTTTATGTTAAGATTATACCAGCAATCATGTAAGTTTTTTTTTTTTGTATTTCATGTTGGTATAATGTTTAGGAAGTTCAACTGATGTCCATTGATGTTGACAAAAAAAATACTTTAAGGTTGTTGAATTTTTATTATTATAATTTGTTCTCATTTATAGGAGCCTTAAAACTGTAGAAACATAATTGTAAATTTTTTTGGAAACTTAGAAAATAATTTAGGTGGCTATTTTAGATCTCTTTAACATATTAATGTTTGTTGGTAAATTAACCTTATCTTTATCTACCTGGTTGTTGGTTTTGCACCACAAATTTCAGATTTTGTAGCACTCTAAGGTGGCTTTAGGTCATTGTGTTCCTTTAAAGGTGGTTAAAGTGCCACAGGTTAAACTGAGCAGTTGAACAAACCAGGGCAAATTTCAAACATACCTTTGCATCCCATTTCATACACACAACCTGCAGAATAAAAGCAGTAAGGACAAAGCTCTCACACAAACTCACTCTGGGAACCTCCTCTTTGAAGCTCATTCCAAGCAGTTCAGTTACAGTTTTTAATCACCATCCAAAAGAAACAGAGAGAATGTCCCTCCCATCCTTAAACTAACCTAGGTTTAACCGCAGGCTCATGACTGCTTCTCTCTGAAGCTCAATCTACAGGTCAATAATGGAGAGACGGATGGTCTGGGAGAAGGTGAGATTTATTTTTTTATTTAATTAGTGTGCAAATCACCTTCAGGAATAAATGAAAATCATACTACAGCTTTTTCCGCCAGAAAGCACACAACGTTCTCTATTCGGTACTCAGTATTCTTCCGCCTATGACATTGCAAGGTTCTCAAATAGTGGCTCTCTTCAATGGGATACGTTGTCATGTTCCTCTGAGAGGGAAGTTTGAGAGGAACAACGGGGTGGGCCTGACTGCTGAATGAAGCCTTGTGTTTCTGCTTTCCACTGGTGTTAATGTTGCTGCCCCAGAACACTAATTAATATGATGGATGCTTGCGACCAAGAGCATTTGAAAACAGCATTTGATATTTTGGGAAATTCAGAGAATAGAAAACAAATCATAGAGTCAATTAATGATGTGGTATTGGTACAATGTAAACATATGATTGGTCATGACAACATAGGTTTTTAGCTAATTGTAACTTATTAAGGTTAATCATGTTCCAACTTTATTTTATAAGTTACGCAAGCTGTTTTAAGTCAGTTTAATACAATATGAGTTCAAATGACTCATACTGTTAATTTGATTCAGTTAAAAAATTTAAGGCAACCAGGATTTTTTTTTTACATTGTATAAAATGAGAAGCATTTAGGCATGTCTTAATAAAATGAACTTTGGATTATTATGGTAAGTAATAGTAATCTTCTATTAATATTATGTTTGATTTGTACAACTGATATTATTACAAATACCAATGTTAAACTATGATTAGTGTAAAACCATCATTAATGTGGTTTATAAATAGTTTAATAGCCTGGTTAATAAAAAACTTTTTGTAGTAAAACCAGGTATAATGGTTTCGTCTATAAGTCTATGAAAAGTCACTTCGTTAAGCCTTTTGGAAGGTCTGCCGTATGCGAAATAAATAAATAAATAAATAAATAAATAAATAAATAAATAAATAAA
>CAIGQZ010033024.1:1624247-1655493 GCA_903798205.1 Danio tinwini
AAATAAATAAATAAATAAATAAATAAATAAATAAATAAATAAATAAATAAATAGTATTTTGTATGTACGTAGATGTAAGTTCATACATTATTGTGCTTTTATTGTTTCCACATCTAAAGCAAAAAAAAATAAAATACGAATTTATCATTTTAATTTGAAGGACATCGTTCATATAAACGTTTTAATTAAGTTTAATTCGCTTTTTTAATTGTAAGGAATCAATATAACAATGTTCAAGCGATAATATGACATCATTTTAAAATTTCACCTCACTAAAAGGCATCCTTTGTGCCATCCGATGATGTATATGGCTCAAAAAACGATCAACCCGACTGTTGACATAAATATCGTCAGTATTTGAGCATGCTAACCACAAAAGTTTGGGAGCTTCTGTGTATAGCCAAATTACATCATACGTGGAAATTTTATGTGTGCCTTTTCCCCCCTCCTCTTATTCCCGAGCCCCCCTTCCAGCTCCTGTCCAGTTAAACGTGTTTCCCTTCTGAAAAGTTTCTTTTCTGCTTCTCTTTCTCCTGCCAGAAGCGAACTTCCCTGCACACGTGACACTTTTATGACGGTTTTGGATTGAAAGTGCCATCAGAGAAAAATCATCTCTAATCAAGGACTATACGCGTTTCAGAAGGACACTGCATCATACAGGTGATGTACAGTTTGCTTTATGTTGTGGTTGTGCTGGATGTACAGGTGAGCACTGACAGGAACTTTACGAGTTCAAGGTACATTTAAGAAACAATCAATCATTCACTTAGCCTATATTGTGTTGATAATAGCATTAAAATGTCTGACGGTTAGTTTGATAAGTGAATCAGATTTGATCGTTTTAAAATGTGAGCATTTGGATATGTTGCAGATTCTGGTTGCAGAATTCTGTTACATTATCATAATAAACGTGAAAAATTACTATATTATTTACCAGTAAACCTTATATTGTGAATTATGACTTTGAGGGGCTTAAACTGAACTTAGTTTTGTTACTCTTCCACTTTTATTCATTTCAGAGAACATGATTCAGGGTAAATGTTATTTTACGATGCTAATATTCGTCAATTTCTGACATTCACCAAGCGTACGTGCCTCCTTTTGCCTGCTTTAGGCACTCCAGAAAGTGACTCCCTCATATTTTGCTTGCGTTCTGTACAAGGATCCTCGAAAGGTGACAGTTGTGGGTTAGGCATCAAAAACTGTTGCTATTTGCCTTTCTTACTGTTTTAAGTCCTTTCAACATGTGCTAAAATATGTGGTTTAATTTTCTGTCTCTCCTGATGGCTATAGGTATCATTTTGGCATATACTGGACCAAATATATGGTCCTAATAACTTCATAAATGAAAATGTATCAAAATGTACTTTCTTTAATAAGACTGTATTCTTACTATGCACACAAACATAAAAAAAAACAATACAGTACCAATTTTTTTTTAAACATGTTTACTACACTTTTACTATAATGATTATTTTTTGTACTGCAAGATAACCAGGAGAGTGCATCCAAAGTTATGTGAAAAATTCTGTCACAATTTACTTTTTGTTCCAAATGTTTTTGCGTTTCTTTCTTTAAGTAAACACAATAGAAGATGTGTTGAAAAATGTTGGAAACCGGTAGTTAGGGCTGTGCGATTTGGGGAAAATATCTAATTGCGATTTTTTTTTGGACAGATATTGCCATTTCGATTTTATTTGCGATTTAATTTTGTAGTCAAGCTTCAGCTCAGTATTCTGTATTGAGTGTTAGTTTAAAAAAAGGAACTGAAAAGATATCAACTCCAACTTCTATTCAAATTTGTTTTTAAATATTCAGTTCAGTTAAATAGTAATTTTTCTCCAGAGCAAACAGTAAGCTCAAATAAAATTACCTTACCTTTCTGTAAAAAAGTTCAACTCATATCAAGGAGATAATGTAGTTTATTATAAAAACAATAAACATAATAATGATAAAAATACAGAACTCTCGGCAAACTAAAATGACTGATAAGAGGCAGATTAAAAAGTTCTGATTGGGTAGAATGTAAGTGTGCTCACTCAGTTGGCTAGTAAGACAGTCACACACAGATGGCATTCACGCATTTGTTCTGGTTTGGGGAAATAATATACTGCATATCACATCCTTTTGCGATTAGCTAATTGCAATGTTTCATGTCACGATTGTAATTCGATTAACCGCACAGCCCTACAGGTAGCCATTGACTTACATAATAGTATTGTTTTTTTTCTACTCAAGGAAGTCAGTGGATACCTGTTTTCAACATCCTTCAAAATATCTTTCATGTTTAAAAGAATGAATTTCATATAAGGTTTAAAAACCACTTGCAAATGAGTAAATAGTAACCTGTAAGGAAATTTTGCACATTGGGCTTATCTATATTACATATCTGTTTATGAACTAGAGTTATTTTGCTGGGAGTGGTTCTTGCAAACCATACAGTTTGGTTGTTGGCCATTTATAACCCCAGACCGTCTTATGTTGCACAGGTGTATTTGTGGGAATAGCCAAAATGATAGATTTTTCTATTAAGCCAAAAATCATTAGCATATTAAGTAAAGATATCACATTTTATTAATACAATATTTATTTCCAAAAATATTCAGAACTTTATTTTCGATTAATATTATGCATGTCTAAGAACTTAATTCAGTCATCTTTAAAGATGATTTTCTTAATATTTCCATTTTTCAAAGCCATGCATTCAGATTTTCAACTAGTTTAAAAATGATAATAACCAAACATTAATATAAATCTTATTGATTCAAATAATCAAGACAGATTTTGTGGTCTAGAATCACATTTGTCATTCACATGGTTGCATTTGTTATCCATAAATGACTTATAATTCATTTTAACAATGTACTTGGTCTAAAGCAGTGGTTCCCAAAGTGGGGGTCACGAGACAATGAGTGGGGGTCGTTTGGTCATTTTCTAAAAATCTAATAAATTTTATTAAACTATTAGTATTGCCATGCTTTATCCAAAACACACAGGAGAAAAAATAGAAGTTAGAACTTACATCTAAAAAACAACATGCAAATAAAAAGCCATCAGCCTTGAATTTATTTCTACTTGATTGCAACCCCTGGGGTGATTACGTTATATTAAAGACACAGCAATAGTGTCAGATGCAGCAGATTGACTTTATGGCACCAGGTTAAACTTTCTGACATCTTTACGGCACTCACATACACCAAAAATAAAGGCCATGGCTGAATATGGAGGAAGGTCTCAGAGTTACGTTCTCCAAAATTAAAGGGAGAATAGACCTGGGCCTATAGGTCTGTGTGCGCCGTTGCATGCAAGGTTTGTATATTTATAACCACTTCAGAGGATATTGGGAGTCGTGAGTCACTAGCATTGTTTTTTTGGGGGTCACAGGCTGAAAAGTTTGGGAACCCCTGGTCTAAAGGAATCATAATGATATTCTGCTGCAGCAGTAGGTGGTTTTCTCATTTAACTAAAAAAGTCTAAATGAGCAGTACACCCATTATATGAGTAATGTTGTTTTTAATCGCTATCTTACAGTCCTTAAGTTGTGTTTGACAAGAGCACACACATCATTTACTGCTTCACATTTGAAAAGTGATTATTTCCATTCCTTTATCTTTCCACAGCTTTCTCCAACTTGAATGATGTCCATTTAAGCTTATACTTGGGGAAACTGCATGTTAAGAAGGACTTAAAAGGAAATTCTAAGACCAGTACATAAGTCATTAAGCCTGTTTCCCATAAAACCAACTGTGGCAACTGATTTTATCTTATCTGCATTTTTCCTTTACCCATTACTTAAACACAGTCCAGAGCACTAACAGAAACATTGCTGACTTTTCCCAAACAGATTAATTGTTTGTCTGCGCTTAATATAAAATGATATCATTTTTCCACTTTAGCTTCAACTCTAGTAATATGAGGGACCTCATATGCTAAAATGGCTGGTTTAAGGTCACAGAGATCATGTATGCACACTTTCACAGATATTTCTACACTGTTTGAAGGTGGGAGCGGGCGGACTTGCTTATGAAATGGTGTATAAAAAGCTGTAGTTTCACAAGCTATGAATAAGTGTCTTTCTGCTATAGGCGGGTATTTGTGTAGATAAGTCCGTGTGAAAGAAGCATTACTGAATGCTCTGCAGCAAGTCAAATAAATATAGCATCACTCCTAAAAGCGGGCCAGCACTGGCAAAGATTATAAATGTATGTTTGTCAAGTAAAGCAAACATTTTAGGCACTTTTTTCCCCTCAAAAACTCTGTGAACTGTAGAGTAATAGCAATCTTTTCTCTACTCGTGCATGACATATTTTCAGTAATTGACTGCAAGTTAATTTTCATTGGTACAGATATGACCAGCTTATACTGGCATGAGAACTGTATCATTCCTGTGGTAATTTTGGGCATTGTAAATTACATATTGGGGCTTCTCTCTCAAAACTGATTTTACCAAAGCTTTGTTATGAACTTGGAAATCCACATTCAGTTCATTTAGCACAGTATATGCTGTTAGTATAAAATGTAAAACATAATTATATTATATTATATTTATCTTAATAATTTCTGAAGGATCATGTAACACTGAAGACTGGAGTAAAGCTGGTGAATAAATGTATCTATGGTATTAAAACAGAATATTTCCAAATGTCCAAAACTTTGTATACTAGATATTATTCCTGTTACAAGCTCTTGTACTAGCTCAGATTAGAAATGGTTAATTTTCTGAAAGATCTCCTTTTAAACAATGGTTGCAAGAATTGTCTCATTGCTTGGCATTAGAAAAATTAATGTTTATAGTTAAGAGAAAACCTGAAAAGCTTTTTTAAAATATGGAATCCCTTTGTAGGATTTCCGAAGGATGCTGATATGAATCTTCTGTCTATATTACTTGTCACCTGCTATTAATACAACATTGTTTTGATATCTTTATATTGTATATGTTAGGCATGGGCCGTTTAGTTTCTGACGGTATGATAAGCTTGGATAATAATACCACAATATCATGGTATTGTGATTACTGCTCTAAAATAAGTTCTTTATAAATGTCTGGGTAAAAAAAAACTAAAACTTTTCCCCCATTAAACAAAATAAATTTTATTTTAGGACATATTTATAATATTTTGGAACAGTAGACATGTCAGGCTAAATAATTAAAACAAATCATTGACTTCGGCTGTCTTCATTAGTTTCAATAGCACAGATTTCATTACAACACATTTAAAAAAACACATGAAAAACTCTTACATATTAGGAATGGTATAACAAAAAATGTTTGCGATTTTAAAACCATGACTTTTCCAGACCTCGGTAAACCTTGAAACCGATTATTGTCCCATGCCTAGTATGTGTATGTGCATGTATTTATGTAATTTTATACTTGTAATTGTAATTTTTATTATTATTATTTAATTAAATTTTGTATGTTTTGTTTTCTTTAGTACATGTTACAATTTCCTAAATATTAATAAAGGTAATGTTAAAAAAGCTGGTGAATATTCAGCTGCTATAAAAAAATCACTTAAATTATAAATGAATAAATGATGCAGAAATCGTACTATTTAATCAAAACAGAAAATGTAATTGCAGTATTATTTGAGACAAAACAATTTTATCTGTATTTTGGTTCAGATAATTGACTCGAGGTGAGCATAAAAGGCTTGTTAAAAAATGTAAAACGCATTTGTGACCCTGGTGGACAAAATCATTCTTGGGTTTTGTAACAATAAGCAAAAATACACTGCATGAGTCAAAATGACCATTTTTTTCTTGTAAACAGTCAAAAATCTTTGGAATATCTTTGAACCCTAGTCATGTGTCAAAACATGAATTTAAACCATTAAAAGTCTAAACATCAATTTAAAGTCCCAAGCTTTAATAAAGTGAAATTCACTGTACAAACATTCTTTTTTTACATTATATATTGCTCAGTATATATAAGTACACCCCTCACTAATCTATCTATACAATATTATATCTGTGCATACATTAGATAAGTCAGTACTGAAGCCAAATCTGGAGCTTATCTAACAAAATAACTTACGATAACGGTCCAAAAACTAGTACAGCCAAATTTATGTTATAGAAAAATATTAAATACAAATTTAAAAAAGAGAAAAAAACCAAGAGAAGCAAAAAATAATAATAATAATAATTTAGTTGAAATTTTGTAGGTTGTAATTTTTTTTGTAAAATTTCACTTGAATTAAATTTCTAAATATGTACTAAAATATAATAAATAAAAACATATCTGTTAAATAAATCTGTTTTGTATAAATGCACCAAAATGCATTTCCTATATTCACTGAGAAATGGATACAAATATTCATTTTCAAAATAGGATGTTAGCATTTGTTAGTATATTTGTTCTTGTCCCTTTGTAAAGAGTATGTGACATGCTGTTATGCAAGAAAAAAAATCAGATATAAGTCTGACATTAAAGTTTGTATTGTATTGTTATAACAAGATCATCTTTTATGAAGACATTTAGTAAATGACCTACTGTAAATATATCACAACTTAATTTATGATTAATAATCTGTATTGCTCTGATGACACTGTGGCTCCGTAGTTAGCACTTACAGCAAGAAGGTCGCTGGTTTGAGCCCCGGTTAGGTCAGTTGCCTTTTCTGTGTGGAGTTTGCATGTTCTCCCGATCTTCGTGTGGGTTTCATCTGGGTGCTCTGGTTTCCCTCACATTCCAAAAACATGCGCTATAGGTGAATTGGGTAAGCTAAATTGTCCATAGTGTATGTGTGTGAATGGGTGTGTGTGGATGTTTCTTAGTACTGGGTAGCAGCTGATGAGGACATCTACTGTATAAAACATATGCTAGATAAGTTGGCGGTTCATTCCGCTGTGGTGACCCCTGATGATTAAAGAGACTAAGCCAAAGGAAAATGAATAATTGAATGAATGAATAATATGTATGTAATCTAATTTTGTAAGTATTTGGATTATTTTTGAAGCCTCATCCATGATGATGCATAAAACTCAATTTCCAAAAAGCAAAAAGACCCCCTTATGAGTGGTTTTATGGACCAGGGTCACATTTATTCTAAGCCTTTGACAGCCGATGTATGCACAAAAACATGTCGGTGATAAATTTCTCTCAAACTGCAGGTGAAGATGCTGTCCTTGCTTTTGCTGAGCATGCATGTCTGGGTTTTCTCAGCCACGGCCTCTTTCGATTACATTGACACTGGTGCGTATTCATTCTGTTAATCATAGGTCTTAAACTCAATTCCTGGAGGGCCGCAGCTTTGCACAGTTTTGCTCCAATCCTGATCAAACACAGCTGATCCAAATAATAAAGGTGTCCAAGACTCTTTTGAACACCTCGATTATTTGGATCAGCTGTGTTTGATCAGGGTTGGAGCAAAACTGTGCAGAGCTGCGGCCCCTTTAGGAATTGAGTTTGAGACCTACTGTATGTTGTAAATGATGTAATGTAATTGTTTATTTAATGACCACCTTATTTACTCAACTGTCTATTTTTACCATACATGTATGTGTTCCATGTGTTTGTTATTTCCATTGCTTTATTTGTCATCACAGAGCCTGAAAGCCCACTGAGAGTCAGTATACCCAATGAGCTTCCCCTCCGCCCTCTGATGGGTGACACATTAGTTCTGCCCTGCTACTTCCAGGACAACACAGTCAATGATCCTGGCGCCCCCACCATCGCCCCCTTGTCTCACCGGATCAAGTGGAGTCTGGTCACTAAAGAGAAGACCACAAACATTTTAGTGGCCTCCGAAGGGATAGTAAGCATTGAGAAGAGGTATATGGATAGAATCACACTGGTGGGATATCCCATGACCCCCACGGATGCCTCCATTAAGATCACTGAGCTCCATTCCAATGACTCTGGAGTTTACCGATGTGAGGTCATGCAGGGGATTGAGGACAGTCATGATATTGTTGAAGTCCAAGTACAAGGTTTGTGTGAAGATATCCTTAAAAGTGTGCTACTTTATGGCTTTTTTCTATTAGAGAAGTGTAATTGGTGTATGCATTTTTTTCAAGGTATTGTTTTCCACTATCGTGCTATCACCACACGATATACCCTTAATTTTGAGAAGGCCAAGGCAGCGTGTATTCAAAACAGTGCAGTGATTGCTACACCAGAGCAACTCCAAGCGGCGTATGATGAGGGATTTCATCAGTGTGATGCTGGCTGGCTTGCAGACCAGACTGTGAGGTCAGTGAAAACAAAATGTCCTGATATCCTGATATATTTACAATGTGTTCATTAACCAATTTTGCAGCTTATTCAAATGCAGGCCCGTAGCCAGGCGGGGTTCGGAAGACCCACCTGTCACTGACAAATATCCAGAATTGAGCTCATTTGTCCTATTTTGACTGCTATGCTATCCTAAACAGTGAAAAATAACACATTGAAAAAAGCTTTAAGACCAAGCAGACTCCTCTGTTGGCTGTCGCTTTGATGTGACTTCAGCTAATCAGTTTTGTCCGATGCTAACAAATATTTTTCATGAGTCCAACATCCAGCTGTGCAAGAAAACATACAACATGATGTAAGGGAAGTCATCGTTTGCTACTGTATTTTTTCATATAAAGAAAATATTTTACAAAATACTTTTATTGTAAATCTTGGACCTTATTCTTAAAAAAAAAGACAAATAAAAAGGCGTGAAGCACCAAAAGCAGTTCATATTATAATCAGTTTAAAATACTATTTTGGCTAATGTTGTTATCCATGATTTTTCAAATGTACTTTTTTACAAAAGAGGCTAGACAAATTGTGAAGATCTAAATTATTATTGTTTTTTTTTTTTTATACAAATAACTACATTCTCCCAATAGGCTACATTTATTTAATTTAAAACTTTTTCTAATGATAAATGATGTCATTTGTATTTTTAAAATAAATATTTTTTCATATTTCTTTAAATATTTAGGAAGTATTTTGGTACATCAAAAAGATTGATTATGATGGCCATTCATATAAGATAATTCAGCTAAAAATGGTGCTTAAAATGTCACTAAACTGCAGTATTTAAATCTCATAATTAAATGGAAAATGAGGCATATAACTGCAAAAAGGTCCACTTTTTGAGAAAAAAAGAACCACCCCTTTCAGCAGGCTGACTGAAATGTATAATTAAGTGAGACAGAACATATAGAAAACCAAATGATTCAAGTTGGAAACTTACAAGTCTTAATGGGCTATATGCATATCTAGTGTTTTTCAGCCAATGATGAACTTCCGGTGAGAGCTTTAGGTGACTATTTTTACTTTCATAAGGTTCCTTTAACATCATTGATGTTGTAATGTAATTAAAATATAATCAGTTAAATAGACTTAAGCTTCCATTTGATTGTTAAATCCTAAAAAGAGACCTTTTCCATTGAAAATACTAGTGTAAAATAAACTGTCATATTTTAAAGACATGGCGAGGGGAAAATATAATTTAATGCAGTGCTTCTTTTTTGGTTTGATACCCACTTTATATTGCATCACATCCAGGCAGTGAAGATCACAGTTTTTTTTTTTTTAAGATATCAGATCTTAAACGCGGCGATTTTGTATGGGATGACAATTAACCAGAAGCCCTGAGGCAGGCTGGCTGACTGAATTTAAAAGTCTGTGTGCATATACCCCATTCTTGCATATAGTCAGTGCAAATTCATTTACAGAAAACCATCCCAGAAAACATTTTTATGTTTAAAAGAAGTCTGATAGACATCTAATAGATGCCTTGTGGTAAAACAAGGCTAAATTTGGTCTGTTAGTGAAAATCTAATAGACGTCTAACAGTAATTTAAATTTGAACTTGTCATCAAATAGACAGGATTGAATGACTTCAAATGTGAAGTCTGTCTAATCCAAAGAAAATCCGAACTAGGGCCCGGGGGCCAAAGTTGGTCATTGGTAACCTTTGATTTGGCCCGCCATCCCATCTGAAAAGAGAGGAAGAATGACAGGGATGGTTTGAAGATGGTCAATTCAAATTTAATGTAACACTTTTTTATTTGTTTGTTCGTTTTCTGTTTTGTTGTTAAAAGCTAACTAAAATTAAAATGTTTCAGTTAAGTGAAGTTTATTTATAAACTAATTTTGAGAGGATCACGTGATTATGATTGATCACGACTGATCATGTGTTATCCAATTTATGAATCACCAATCAGACGATTCCAAAGTCTCCATAAATAAGCTAAGTTCCATACCATAGCTTTCTCCCCTACTTCTCCTCCTTTCCTAGATGGTTGGCACCACCAACCTAGATGGTTTTCCTAGATGGTTAGCACTGTTGCCCCACAGCAAGAACGTCAATGTTACTGTGCTGAGTTCACATGTTCTCCCTGTGCTTGTGTGGGTTTCTCCCAGGTTTCCTCCCATCCAAAAACATGCAACTTAAGTTAATTGATTAATTCAAATTGGCACTATAGACATGCTCCTAGTAAGTAGTTATATCTTCATAACAATCCCTAATTGCTCACTTGCTTCAAACAGCAGGGAAGTTCTACCTGAGATCTACCTGAGCTCAAACTCCTCTCTCGTCCTGCAAACGGGAGGAAGCCCCAGGCTGGAGGATCATATGAGCTCAGGGCTCTCTCCCGGGACAGCATGCCAAACACACTTTATAATCAATCATCAGCTAAGCATGAACACTTGAAATGGTGTAAATGAATCAGATTTTGTTTAAATATACATACTGTTACCCGACAATCCAGAGACTTTGGTGAGCAAATTAAACGCTTCCGGTAGCGTTACAGTTATGTGATTGGGGCTTGACAAGTAAGGGAAGGATACGCAATGATCCAAAAGCCTGAATCAGGTAGCAAATGTCTGCTGCTCCGCCTCCGTTTTCCGGAGCAGCAGCGTTTTGGAATGAAAACAGCCTCTCCAGCGTTTTCAAAACGCTCCGTGTTTTGGGGCTCGAAAACTCCGGCGTAGTGTGGACGGATGGCGTAACCGTAGCAAAACTTATGCGTTTAAAAACGAAAACGTATTCGTGTAAACGGGGCCTAAGTCAAAGGCAGATTCTGCTTGACTGGTGTATTCAGCATTAAACTCCACTGTGTTATAAATGTGATTGAATAAGTTGTCATTTAAAATGTTATACTGCATTAGTAATACAATATGTTTTCTGTTTATTTTTTAATTTTATTAAATAAATTAGCCATGGCAAATTTAATGTAATATAGTTTGGTATAATTACGTTCAGCCCACGGCTCTCAATGATGTTAGGTTTTTGACTCTTTAATACGAAAAAGTTTGGGCACCTCTGGTCTAATCTATTTGATTTGTCAAGACGTCTATTAGATTTTCACTGACAGCCCACATTTAGCCTTGTTTAGCCAAGATGTCAACGTTTAGACATCTATTAGATATCTTTTAAACACACTATTGCTTGGTGGGTCAGGATATAATACATAATACGAAAACAAAAATAATAATCATTTATTTTTTACATTACATTATTTATTACATTCTTCTGTAAATGATTTTTTTTACCTTACATTTTCTGGTAATTAATTGTCTTTTATTTTAATAAAATTACACATAAAGCAACTTTAAACCATTTATTGTACATATTTAGTAATTAAACTTGGGGTTAACAAATGAAAGGGAATTTCCCTTTTTACGTTTGTAATTTGTTCCATAAAACTATGAGCATTTTATAATTATGTTTGAAATAACACGGAAATCTGTTTTGCAATAAAGGTACCCTATTCATGATCCTCGTGAGGCTTGCTATGGAGACAAGTATGAATTTCCAGGAGTGAGGACATACGGAGTGAGAGACATGAATGAGACGTATGACGTGTACTGCTTTGCTGAGAGAATGACAGGTACGTGCTTGAAATGGCAGAAAACTGACTGCCTTATTTGAAAAAAAATAACACATAAAAGCCTAAAAACGTTCCATTTCGTCTTGCAGGAAAAGTGTTTCACACAACTTCCCCAAACAAATTTACCTTTGAGGAGGCTGAAGCTAAGTGTGCCAAGCTGGGTGCCAAGTTAGCCACTACAGGACAGCTGTACCTGGCATGGAAGGGTGGTATGGATGTTTGCAATGCAGGCTGGCTGGCAGACCGAAGTGTCCGCTACCCCATCAACATCGCCCGCCCGCAGTGTGGAGGAGGCCTGCTGGGAGTGCGCACCGTCTATCTGTATCCCAATCAGACCGGTTACCCTCGTCTAGATTCTCACTACGATGCTTTCTGCTATTCTGGTACAAAAAATTAGTTTTATAATTCCTTCTTTATCATTTATGATTGTCTGCCTACATATGCATCTCTTTGCAACTGTTTTATTTATTAACACTAGAACTGCCGGCGGGTAAAATGTACCCATGTGCATGACTACTATTTTGATATGACCAAAAATGTTTTATGCCACAAAGTAATGTGACGATGATGAAAAGCCTTTATTTGTCACATACTGTACACCTTTACATGCAGTCAAATTGCTATTGTTTATTGTTTCTTCAATTCAGAAACAGGCGATGAAGGTTCAGGCTTTTTCCCATTGGATCTAGAGTTGACCACAGATGGTGACAGTGGTGTCTTGACTGTGGACACAATCACAGAAAGTCCCACTGTCATTTCAAAGCCTGCCTCAACAGAAAGTGAGGTACAGGGAGAAGTTGTAACATATAAGCCTTCAGTGACCACCAGTGTCGAGTACCCATACACTGCACTGGATATTTCCCACGTTCTCCCTTCGCCACCGCCCAGCTCTGTGGAAGAGGACCCGGACTTTGGATTCGATTTATTCCAATTTAAAAAAACTGAAGATGCCATGTCTGCCACAGGTATGTGTTAATATAAGAAACCAAAGTATTTATTACATGTGAACACACTAGGGCTGTCAAATTGATAAAAAAAATTTTTACTAATTAATCACACTTTTTTTTAGTTTAATCATGATTAATCACCAAAGTAATTAATCATGATTATCACGAATAAAAAAAATCCAAAATACAGGCATTGCAAATATAGAAATTGAAAAATTATAATAATAAAGTATTGAATACAAACAATTGTATTCATTGTAAAGTTGTATTGTGAGTTGAGAACATTAATTATAAAGTAGAAACAATTTAGCTTAGTCCTCCTTAACATTTTGTCACCTTGTAATTATAAGGTTCTGTGTTCTGAATGATTTTGAGACATTGAGCTTCAAAGTTTATGCATTCCATACCAAACAGTATGTGTGTAATTTTTATTTTATTTTTATAAAAGGTCTTAAAATGTAAACAACTTATAAAAAACATCCCATAATGTAAATAAGTTGTCATTTAATAAGAATATGTCAATAACTCAATTTTGACAAAAATGTCAGATAGAACCTTATAATTCTAAGGTGATGATTTAACCGGTTGCTAAGACAGACAAGTCTATTGACATTATCGGGGACAACACACACAGAGAGAGAGAAAGAGAGAACAGCGCACTCCCTTCAGATCATCAACACGCACGATCACTTTCATCAAATTTGCTTAAATCAAGCGTTCTGAAGTATGGCTGTATTTCTCAAGCAAGGATTCTGACACATCAATGTGAAGCAGACGCTTTACAAAAGTTGCGTGTAGAGGGGAAACAGGTCAAACTTAATGAAACATTTGAGGGCGCTTGGAGTCAACTTAGAGAGGAATGGGCTGTCTTTGACAGCTTGCGACATCATCTGGCACTTTCACTGAGTACATTTACATGGATCCATATTATTCTTTATCCACAGCTATTTCTTTGCACATTAAACACATGCAGGGCATGCGCAAGCTGAACTGGCGCTGTAGGCGAACAATAATCACGCTGCCCTCAACCCGAAAGTGAAATAGAAACTTACCGGTTTGCGGATGAAAGTGAGGACCGGGAGGGAGGGAGTGGGTGTCGCGGATGAAAGTGAGGACGGGGGTTTGCTCACTATTAGGTCGCATATGGGCGCGCCGGCCCTGAACACATGTCGACCACAACAGGAAATAAAAAACTGCAACTGCATTTGCAGTAGTAGTAGTTTTAGTAGTAGTAGTAGCCGCTTTCTGCCATTTTATATTCCTAGTCATTAGTGATTAAATCTTAAACAATCGCAAAAACAAGCGCACTTCCGCATTGCAGAATAGGGTCAATAGTTCTTGATCTTGCATACTCAAATTTATCATAACAACATGTAGAAACTAATGATGTTTCAGGCTGAATCATTGTAGACGAAAATTGGGTTTGTGCACATTCATATTAAAATCCACTATCTGCCAACACATCACTGCAAGTTCAGTACAAACTGAGAGAATTGTTTACAGAAATGTTCTAATTGGTCAACTACATGTTTCATACTGTATATACCATATCCAAATCTGTTGACAATGAATTGCTGCTGTTTTCCTGCACAGGAGTGGTCTTCCATTACCGTGGGGGAAACTGCAGTCGTTACTCCTTTGGCTTTGTAGAGGCTCAGCTTGCGTGTAAAAGCATCGGTGCAGTCATTGCCAGTGCTCAGCAGTTGCAAGCAGCCTACGAAGCTGGTTATCATCAGTGTGATGCCGGCTGGCTCTCGGATCAGACAGTCAGGTACGATCCGTCGCAGAATTCTAGCTTCACTTTTTGTTGAACTGTTTCATATACCTTGAAATGGTTTGTCTTGAAATGGTTCAACTTTTTTATTGTTTAAATACATCTGACCTTTAGAATTTGAAAGTATGAAGGAAAATATTAGGGCGTCACCGTGGCACAGTGAGTAGAAGGTCACTGATTCAGGCCCTGGCTGGGTCAGTTGGCATTTCTGTGTGGAGTTTGCTGTGGGTTTCCTCTGGGTGCTCTGCTTTCCCCCACAGTCCAAAGACATGAGGTATATGTGACTTGAATAAACTAAAATGGCCGTAGTGAGTGCGTATGGGTGTTTCCCAGTGTTAGGCTGCAGCTGGAAGGGCATGCGCTGCGTAAAACTGGATAAGTTGGCGGTTCATTCCGCTGTGGCGACCCCTGATTAATAAAGGGACTAAGCCAAAAAGAAAATGAATGTGTCAGAGCTGCAAAACTGTTCTGAACGGTCTACTGTATAATATTTATACAATGTAAATGGTTGTGCAGGTATCCCATTGTGTCTCCACGTCATCAATGCTCTGGTGATATGGAGCATGTTCCTGGTGTGAGGTCTTATGGACTGCGCCCTGCTGATGAACGCTATGATGTGTACTGCTATGTGGACAAATTAAGGGGTAGGATGTGTCACATAAATTTATAAAAGCTGCTATGTGGACATAGGGTGGGCAGATAAATCAACCTCCATTTAGAAGAGAAAACAAAACAGAAAATAATTCATAAAGTATTTTTTCCCATAAACATTTCACCTTCCACTGGAATCTGTCATGGAATAACAGAAGCACACTGAATCACTCAATTTTAAACAAATGTTTCATTTTCAGGGCAAGTTTTCCATGCCAGTTCTTTCGAGGGATTCACGTATGATGAGGCAGTGGCTCACTGCCAGGTCCAAAATGCTTCTCTGGCCTCCACAGCACACCTGTATGCAGCCTGGAAGCAAGGCTTTGATAAGTGTCGAGCTGGCTGGCTTCTTGACCGCAGTGTGCGTTACTCCATCAATATCCCCCGGCAGCAGTGTGGTGGAGGGAAGACTGGAGTTCACACAGTTTACTTGTTTTCCAATCAGACCGGCTCTCCTGACCTGCACTCCAAATTCGATGCTTATTGCTTCAAGGGTAAATATAACTTAAAATCAATATAAAATGATTATGTTTGGTTAGTGTTTATAGAAAATATGTTACAAGTCATGCTATTAACAACTGGCTTATTACCTGCCTATTATTAAGTTATTAACTGTTCATCAGTAGTTATTAAGTAAGATCTTATTCTACATGCCTAATCTTGCCCAAACCTAAACCCATCTTCTACCTTACTAACTAAAAATAAGCAGATAATTAGTAGCTTATTAAGCTTAATGATTTGTTAATATTGCGGCACAGTGGCTCAGTGGTTAGCACTGTCATCTCACAGCAAGAACTTCCCTGGTTCGAGACCCAGCTGGGTCAGTTGTCATTTTTTTTTGTTTGCATGTTCTCCCTGTGTTTGAGGGGGTTTCCTTCGGGTACTCCGGTTTCCTCCACAGTCCAAAAACATGCAATATACGTGAATGGGATGAAGTAAATTGGCCGTAGTGTATGAATGTGTCTTTGATTGTGAGGGTTTATGGGTGTTTCCCAGTACTGGGTTGTGGGCATCCGCTGTGTAAAATATATGCTGGAATAGTTGGCCGTTAATTCCATTATGGCGACCCCTGATAAATAAGGGACTACGACTAAGGAAATTGAATGAATGATTTGTTAATACAGTGAATGGTGACCTAAAATAAAAGTATTACCAATATAATTCATATAATAATTCATTAAATATTTGTCTTTTTTTATATAGAGGACCTGGTTCTTCCTCTGAATGAAAGTGAATTGCAAGAGACAGTGACGGAGGAAAATATAGTGAGCATTTCATCCCATCCTGCTCTTCACAAACCTGGTAATGTGTCTCAGGATACATACAGTACATGAGTCAGTGCCAGATAAATAAATATTCTTGAGGAAAGCATAAATCAGCCGATTTGAATGTTATCACTTGAATGGGCGTAAACAGTGGTTATCAGCTGATAGATATGGGCCATTAGGGGCCTTCTGTGCCTACTAGTAGGCTCAATAGGCTGTTATCATCCAGCCACATGGTTTATCAGCTATAGATACATACGGCTGCGGCCAGAAGTTACGAGAATTATTTTTATTGTTTATTAAATTTCTCATTAATTGAATTTTATTAACGTCTACCCTTACCCCCCAACCCCCACAGTAATGTAATCTCTATTGGCTGATTAACTAAGTGGATGGATAATAACAGCCTTCTGAGCCTACTAGTAGGTGCAGAAGGCCCCTACTGGCCCATATCTATCAGCTGATACCCACCGATAATGCCCATTCAATCAAGTGATAACATTTGAAGTGGTTGCATAAATCATACATCTGAATAATACTTATTCAAAGTAGCCTGATCTTTAAAAGTAATTGTATATAAGATATATTTAAATATAGTTGTATATGTAATATTTAATAGCACTTTATGTGAACTTTCACAACCAGAATTAACCTTTTAAAAGTGAAATAATCTGACCAATCCAAAGTTTAAAAATCAAATGGCAAAGAAAGGATTATTCGCACATAAAATAAATATATGTCATCCCCTCACGTTGCTCATTACCCATTATGGATATCTTCTGTGAAACATGATAGTCATATATGCTTTGAACAACATAAGAGTGAGTAAATAATGGTAAAAGTTACATTTTTGGGTGATCAATCCTCTAACACTTTGTAATATATGTGCACTAATATGCATTTAATATAATGTTTATCTAATGCACAGATAATCATGAGTTGATGTATGAGTCAGGAAGAATTAAATCATTCAGTTACAGATTAAAGCATGAATAGATTGCTATTACTGAGCCAAAAAAGTTTTTAAACAAATAGGACCAGTGTACTGTTACCCAATGCTACCCATTTTATGCCTGTGTTGTTAGTAGTTTACACTCATTTGAATTCGAATTTGCCCTGTTTAGTACATCTGGCCTGAAATCTTTAAAATAACATGCTCAAGACCAATAGGAGCTGATGGATATACCTCTTATGTTTTCGTCAACCAACATCTGGCAACAAGAATGAGTAATGGTTTGTACCTTCCATTTTAGATGTGAGGGATGCTGGATAATGTAGATCATGGGGAAGGTAACTAGGGTAAATCCATGACAGTCATACATTAACTACAAGCTATATGCACAATATACGTAAGCATGAATTAACGTCTAATAAGTAGTGCAGAGGTATTGTAAAGTGTCAGCAGCTTTTTAAGCCATGGTATAAAATACATTTTATTTTAATTATATTATTAAATGAATAAATGAGACAAAAAAATCTTCATGTCACTGACTCATGTTTTTTTTTATCAGCTTAGTATGCATGATCTACATTTTGTTGATGTGTAGTTCCTTAGATTCTGTGAATCTCTGTTTCCTCAGAAGGTACCCCTATCATTGCTCCCACTCCTACTGAACCTTCTGGAACTGAAGAATCTGTGGCCAGCAGTTCTGGCGATCTTTTGAGCAGTGGCAGTGGAGATCAGCCAAGTGGGTCATCTGTTTCAAGTGGTGACTCCTCCGGGACAAGTAGCACTGATGATCTTTTGACAAGCGGGAGCGGGGATCAGAGTGGAAGTGGCTCATCAGTTACAAGTGGAGACTATTCTGGAGCCAGTGGTACAGGCAGTCTGTTCAGTAGTGGCAGTGGCGATCAGCCCAGTGGGTCATTCACTTCCAGTGGAGACTTCTCTGGAGCCAGTGGGACTGATAATTTGTTGAGCAGTGGGAGTGGGGAACAGTCAAGTGGGTCATTTGTGTCAAGTGGAGACTTCTCTGGGGCCAGTGGAAGTGGGGATATGTCAAGTGGTTCTGGAAGCTCTTCAGGATCTGGTAGTGGTTTAGATATCCTAGTGACTTTTTCAGGAATTGACACAGTTTCATCAGGAGTTGGATCAGCTTCAGGGCAACCCGAGGAGGCTGGGGAGGGAAGCATTGAGATTCTTACATTCAATTTAGATCAAAATTCTGGATCTGGATTGGGCAGTGGGTCAGGGTACAGCTCTGAAGAAAGTGGATCTACCTCAGACTTTTCCAGCAGCTCAGGAGAGAGTGGTGAGAGTGGAGACCTTTCTGGCATTTCCTCAGGATCAGGGTTCAGTGAGGAGTCCTCAGGATTCAGTGGTTTTGCATCAGGTATTTTTCCCTCTGGTGGATCCAGTGACATTTCATTCATTGATGGCAGTGGCATCATCATGGTGGATAGGCCGTGGATGAAAGTATCTTCATTTCTAACAGAACAAGAGCTGGGTAGTGGCCAAGTCGATTTCAGTGGATCAGGACTTTTCTCAGGGTCTGGGATGAGTGGTGACATTTCTGGTCTAAGTGGTGAAATCTCTGGACTAAGTGGTGAAATCTCTGGAATGAGTGGTGATAGTTCAGGAATAAGTAGTGATATTTCAGGAATGAGTGGCGATATCTCAGGAATTAGTGATGATATCTCAGGAATAAGTGGTGATATCTCAGAAATGGGAATGAGTGGCGATATCTCTGGGATGAGTGGTGATATCTCTGGAAGTAGCAGTGACCACAGTGGCTCAGGGAGTGGTTTAGCTTTTTCTGGAGTGACATTTTTGGGGTCAGGCTTCACTGATCTCACAGAACAATCTCGTGAACAGGAAGCTTCTGGACTTGTGTTCTTTGGGTCTGGTGAGGGAAGTGGATTTAGATCTGGAGGCTATGCCATTGAATCAGGAGAAAGATCAGGGGACTCGGCTAGTAGTGACATAATCTTTAGCAATAATGGCATGGTGGAAATGCTAAACAAGCCACTTCAAGAAATGGAACTAGGAAGAGGGGAAGTGGAGTATAGTGGCACAGTCAGACTGTCCTCAGGGAGTGGAGATGACCAAAGTGTCTTTATTAGTGGGCATGAATGGATCCCAGTCACTGCTAACACACCATCTGTAAAATCCACTGATGCTCCCCCAGCTGAATTATTTGCTCAAGGTCCATCAGACCTGTACAGTGATACTGTAGGACACCTAGGTCCTTATTTAGAACCAGAAGAGATCATCAGCGATCTTGATGCTGTTACTTTGGTAGCTTTGTCTTCTACTACAGAAACTGCCTCTTTACAGAGGCCTTCTGTCGTGGAACTACCTATTGTGAAGGGTGAGTTTTCTATTGCATATTACATAATAGAGATGTATGGCCTCTTTACTATATCAATTTTATGTTCTATTATTCTCTTTTAACCTAAACTATTATAATAGATAATCTTAACCCATGTGAACCGAACCCTTGTGGAGCTGGTGTATGTTCAGTGAAGGATGGAGTGGGCCTTTGTCACTGCCCACCTGGGCTGCATGGAGAAGAGTGCCAGTTTGGTGAGTTGGACTGAATTAAAACATAAGTTATATCAATTAGAATAATAAAGTCACATCAATTATGCTAATTGTTTTATAAGTTTTTAAAATGTATTGCTTTTTAGGCTGATATTTGTGGTAAATCGAATCAAATGATTGTCTCTAAATGTCTCTTGGTTTGCATTTCATTTGTGAATAACTTCACTTCTGTTCAGTTTGCTCATGCCTGTGCCCTCACAGCTGATTTTACAGGTCATGTGGCATGTGTGTGGTTAAGTAATTTGACACTTTCTCAGCTCTTGTGTCCAGATGTCTTTTCAGTGACTGTTCACCTGTGTTGTTTTTGTTCAGCTGTGCCTTTGCTGCAGTCTGGTTTAATCAGCACGCCTGCTAACATCTGGTACATGCTCATACTTCTTGTCCATCTTCACATGAATCGGAACTCTAAAATGATGCTTCTGTTTCTGGTACTGTAAGAGTGCTGATCTGCACCCCATGAGAGGCATTCAAACTGATGCCAGATCAGCACTTCTACAGTAACCACAATTGACTTTAATCTCTCTATCAATGTACCACAATTTCCTGAGCGTGACTCCCCTCAGCCTTTCAAAATATTGATGGTATAATTACTCAAGAGATTGGCTTAAGGTATAGAAGCAAGAGTTCTGATTCAATGATGCTCTCTGCTAAGCTTGACCTTCCTTGGGGCATCTTCATAGTAGGCAGCTTTAATCGCTAAACCTTTATTTGCAGAGGTTGATGTTTGCCATTCAAACCCTTGCGCCAATGGAGCCACCTGTGTGGAGGTAGAGGACACTTTCAAATGCTTATGTCTGCCCAGCTACGAAGGAGACCGATGTGAGATTGGTATGAGGCTGCTTCCGCTAATTCTACTAACAGTCTTTCAAAAACAACCTCTAGATGTCACTGTGTTGAATTCAGTAAAACTGTAAGGGCATATTTGTGTGGGTGGGGAGGAACTTTAATGGTTTTTGGGGGCGTGCGTTAGGTCATTCCAGTTGTACAGATGCAATTAAATGTAGCAATAAACTACAACTCTCTAAAGTCTGTTTCCAAATGCAGTGCAAAACAGACTAGCGAGTAATCTGTTAAATGTTACTGTGCTTGCGTCTTCTGGAATGACTATCGCAGATGACATCTCGTGTGACGTATGAGCTAGTGGCGCCTTATGATGACGTGTAAGGGTGTCCCATTTCTTAGGGGGAATATTTTCACCCCTTCCCCTTCGCACTCTGTTTTAAGGGTCTGTCATTTATTTATGTTTGCATGGATGTATTTGGTCCAGTAAGTATGTTCACCCAATGATGAAAATGCTGTTATCATTTCCATCTTCAAAACACAAATTAACATTTAAATAAAACCTGAGCAATTTATAAAAAGACCATTTCACCAAAAGTTTGAGGCTTCAAATTAATACAAAAATCTGTGAGGTTTCCACATTCCATATGTAATGCACTCACAGAGCTGTAATAGAGAAATGAACTAGAACAATAATTTTGTTGACAGCATGCATTTTGAAGCATTTACTAATTGAAACATCTGTGAAGTTAAGCACTTCACTTTTTGACCAGACAAGTGCTGATTCAGCTTGTTGAATCTGTGAAAACAAGCTTTGAGAGATGCCAGCAGACACCGACAGGGCAACACACTGATCCAGCAAAGTGTCTGGCTGTCTGTCTGTGTCTGCCAGTGCAGTGTGAATTGGGTCTTCATGCATGCCTTTAAAAGTTTGGTGGAATTAACTTTAAATTGAGCAACAGAAGTCAAGTTTTTTATTTAATTTGTGTTGCGAGCATGAGTGAAAGTCTCATGGGTTTAAAAGACTAAATGACAGATTTTCAATTTCTGGGTAAACTAACTTTTGTATGTCATGCGACGTTGCTTCAGATGAGCACAGCTGTGAGAAGGGCTGGACTAAGTTTCAAGGCAACTGTTATTTACATTTCTCGACAAGAGAGACCTGGTTGGATGCTGAGCAGCGCTGTCGAGACTTAAACGCTCACCTGGTGAGCATTAACACTCCAGAGGAGCAAGCGTTCGTCAACTGTAAGTCCATCTGTGTGTCTGCTCCTATCAGTGTTACTTCTCTGAATACAAGTAATAATTTATTTTTTTTAACAGCAAATGCACAAGACTATCAGTGGATTGGACTAAATGATAAAACTGTGGAAAATGACTTCCGCTGGTCAGATGGAACCCAGCTGGTAAGTCTGACTCTTAAAATACTCCTGTTTGGTCCCCATTTGGTTATTTTGGTTACCCATTAAGAGCATTCTAGGGAAGTTTTTTGGTAGCCAAATCTAACCTTTTAGTTCAATGTTTCAGAAAGTTACAAGAAGTTTTTTAGAGAACTTGAATGAAAACATTTTGGGAACATTCTCCTAACTAAACTGCACACTGAGTCTGAAATTTTCATAAAAAATGTTCACATGCTAATGAATACATGAACAACTCAGACTCTCCAAGTGCGTTTTAAGTTCTCCTAAAAAGACACTGACATTCTGAAATCAACTTTGAATCTCTTGGGAGAGCTCTCTTTTTAAAGCCTCATTCACACTACGAGTGACTCGCAGCGACAAAGCGACAAGCAACCCGTTCATTTTAATGGAGAGTGAGCGACTTCCGGCGACCTCCCTCTACACGAGTGACAGCGACCATTGGCAAGTTGACGTGTTGAGCGATGCGGCAAAGTTGAGAATCCTTCAACTTTATCCAAATGAAGAGCGACTTTCTTGAGCGACAGCCAATAGGAGCACCAGTAGAGCTCACGTGATCCTCTCTAAGCTCACTCAGAGGCCAGTTGTATTCTCCGTATAAAATTACCCTTAATGCTTGAATACTTTTTTTTCTAAACTGATTAGTTATAATATGCACCGGATGTAGTGTGCAAGGTTTCTGTGCATGAAGATTTTTTACGATGAATTTATGTTCTATTTCCTAGAAGGAATGTTCTATTTACTTATTACACAGCTCTCTGAAATATGTGATTCTGAGTGGTCAACCAGGACACTTTAATGTGGGGTATGGGGTGGGGGATAGTTCAGAGTTCAGCGGCAACCTTGATCAAGCACACCTCTCTTTAATTACCAAGTGCTCATTTGGATGGTTAAGTTGTTATTGATCAGGGTTTGAGCTGAACTCTGCAGAAAGGTAGATTTCCAGGAACAGTATTGGGAAGCCCTGTTTTAAGACATGTTATTTTCTGATAACATAGGCTCACTTATCTGTCATACTGCTGTTCTTGACATTTTAGCATCATCTTACAACTGAAAATTGGTAAAAATAAGAATGTTCGTGTAGGCTGCATCCAGCCATTTGATAGGATTTGTTTTTTTTCTGCAAGCTTCTCGTTTAGTTAAAGAGCTGGTCAATTAATACAGCTTAGATCAGTGTTTTGTGTCTAATTGTTTAGTTTTCTGGCAAGCAGCCATGTACTACCAGGATAATGTACATCCCGTCAGTTGTTGTTGTAGAATAATATCTTCAGTCTGTCAGAACTCATTCTGTGAAAACAACTGGCTGGTCGTACATTATCCCTTAGGTAATAAAAACAGTTAACCACCAGAGAACTTTGTGGGAACCAAAATTGTTAGCTGGGTAAATTGTATTTCTAATAATATTTTTTCCTCTTGATCTGCTTAGCAATATGAGAACTGGAGACCTAACCAGCCTGACAATTATTTCAACTCTGAAGAAGACTGTGTTGTGATGATCTGGCATGAAAACGGCCAGTGGAATGATGTGCCCTGCAACTACCACCTGCCTTTCACGTGTAAATTAGGTCCAGGTAGGCACACCACCAAACACAAGAGAACATATGAATCCAGCAAGTGATTCGTTTTGAATTTGACTTCCTCTTTTCCAGTGACATGTGAACAACCTCCTAAAGTGGAGAATGCCAGAATGTTTGGAAACAAGAAAGAGCGTTACCAGGTCAATTCTATTATCAGATACCAGTGCAGTGAAAACTTCACACAGCGCCACCCACCTGTGATCCGCTGCATGGCAGATGGACAGTGGGAGAAACCAAAAGTGCAATGCATATCCAGTAAGATGCCCATGTATTATTAAAAAAACAAATCTGCAGTTGTTTGAAAATCTTAAATCATGTTTAATGTGGTTTCAGTGTGTACTTGTTTATGTGATTGACGATAATTATAACATATTTTATCAATATTCTTTGCATATGTACTTGTATTTAAAAAAAAATCTACAAAAAGTACTGACAGTTTTCATTTGTTTCTTTTTACAGAGGTCAAATTTGGACTTCACAACAAATCTGTTCATCACTCTCATAAAGCTACAACAACATTGGAGAAACATCTCTAAGGAGATGTGTCGAGCTACAGATTCATTTTTAACATAAAAAAGATTTATATTTATTTTTCAAGACACTGAACAAGAAGCCTACACATCTGATTATAAAGTGTTTTTCAAGATCATTGTTGTATATTGCAGATGTCATTAAGATGGATTAATCCATCTCATCCCAGATGAAAAACATCAGACACCAAAGGAACAAAGACCAACATCATCTTTAAAGATATCTGTGAATATTTGCAAAACATTTTCGTTTTGGCCCAGTTAGTGTTTCATTTAAAAGGCCCCTGTTTGAAGAATACAGAAACTTTCTCTACTAGTAAGCCAAATTTAAGTGCATGCACAACCTAAATGTGATGAAATAGCAAGTATTATTTTCGTCTGTAGTTTATGAAGGGAAGTTATGAACCTAGAAAAGACTATCACAGCCATAAATCGTATTTATTTCGAATACCAAACCAGAAGAATTAAGAAAACAAGTTGCACGAGGATGTCATTAATTTGTTATGCCTGAGTTTAGACAAAATAATGTGAAATGGGATCTATTTATTGATTTCTCACAAGATAACACAGTACATTAATATTTGACTGGACGTGTCCATCTTTTTTCCTCACAGAAGCCATATGTACTTAAAATCAGATAGAGATGGTCAAATCCAGTCAAATTATGAATGTAAGCCTGACCGTGAAAATCTACTTGATTGTTAGATGCTATTTGTTGCATAAGACTGTGCAGGGCATAGTACTACATGGGGCAAAAATGACCCTGGATCAGCTAACAGCTTTAATTTTCTAATAATAGGTCAGATAGAACTGTTAATGACAAGTGCCTTGTGAATATGTTGCTTGTTTCTGTGATGAGACGAGAGGCTGTGCCTCTTCTATCTCAGCTCTTTTATACAGCATAGCTTTATTTTCATCTGATACAGCTGAAAGGACGACTGCAGCATGAACTGCAGAAAATGCACAAACATTTGTTGAAACGCATTTTTTTTATCTATATCCTACATTTCGAGCTGATTACTCTTTCACATAGAAGACCAATTGTTTATGAGATGGATGAGCACCACAATTCAACTGTAAAAACATGGAAAATCAGTCTGTCAGAACGTTTCTAGCAATCTCTAGGTGGATTTAAAGTGTTTCAAAAACTGTATTACAGCAAATGCAACGACTTTCCATTAAAACATTCCATAAACATCATGTTTAAACCTGGTTTGTGTTTTGCCAGCAGTTCGTCGGGAATGACGGGCAATTTCGACTCAAGAGAGGTTATTCATAGTGTACAGGTAATGGAAAGAAAACGATTTTTACCTCAGCCAGTGCAGACTTAGAAATGTATATTAAAACAGATGATAATGTTTGTTAATTGGGTGGAGTGGAAGGAATGAATTTCTCCGTGGATGAATGGACTCTTTAAGGAAACTGCTGATGCTCTACCTGTTTCTCCCACGTCGCCTAGAGAGCCTTGTTGTAAGAGCCTGACACGCTCAAAAACATGCTGCCATCTGCTGGTGGCTTCAAAGAATGACACGCTTTGTGACATTCAGAAATAAAAAATGAAATATCCATTCATTCATTTTCTTTTCGGCTCAGTCCCTTTATTAATCTGGGGTATAAAATATTTACAAATCACTTAATTTTGACATGCAGTGTCTTGCCTTATAAATTGTAATTTTCTAAAATACAACTGTTGTTGCAAAATTGTTCAGATATTCCATAACAGAGCCTAATATATAACTAATGAACATAGCTAATAATATTTATCCTTAAAAAAGATTATAATTACTGCAGGGACATAATATTTGAAAATTAAGTTTAATATAAAACTGAACTATCACTCTAAAATGATTTTAAATATAAAAGTCATAGATTACTGAGTGGTAAACTTTGGCTGGTAACCCTATGACTTTGTCCTAGAGAAGGGAATCCTTTTTTCCTTGAATCCTTGATTTCTAATCACTTCATTCATTTTACTGAAGTGGTGCTTCCAATTCATTTAGATTTTGATGAACTTATAAAACTGATCACCTACACTACAGAACGTCTTCTTCAGTTTGAGACGCGTGCAATAAGCACATAGAAAAGATTTGACATATTTATTAATACAGATAAAGACAAGTGCTTTACAAAAGACAAAAATGCTTGATATTTGGACAACTGTACATTTCTTTTTTAAATTTGGTTGTTCCCAATGACCAAAGTTCTAAAATGCGTTATAAAAGTGTATAGCAATGGCAGTGCAAACAAGTCAGTTGATTGGAGCAGCTTTCTTAACAAGCTCATTAATTATAAAACGTTTTCAATTAAATTCTGATTTACAGCACTGTTTCTGACAGATCTGCTTCAAGCTGTGCGTACAAAAAACAGAAACTCAGAATTACAAGTTTAACTCTCCATTACAAATCAATCCTGTACATGTGCTGAAAGGCAAAATAAGGTAAAGTAATGAAAATCAGTGCTAATGGGCTGCAAAATGTAACACTTGTAGGTTTTTACTCAGCTTAATGCCAAAGCATAAGCAACAACACTTAAAGAAATTAATGACATTTCACGTGCATTTTGAAATAGTGTTTATGAGACTAAGGATTTTAGTAAAGCATTCAAATTAGTCTAATTTTCTTTTCTTTCAGATTTTGTTTCTACAAATTCTGTGAAAGAATCAGAAATGTACTTAAGAACGTCATTTCAGAAACTCACCGCTAAGGCCAAAGGCTTTAAAAATTAGATCAACTGAGCCCTTCAAGTATATGCATCAGTACAAGAACATACAGAGCAATAGAACGGAAGCTAATGTCAATTGAAAATCACCCAGCAGATGCACTTCAGATGCGGATAGCAGTGTTATGTTGACTAATCATCACAGCCCAGCAGCTCCATGCGCAGGGTGATCCGCTCGTGCCACTCCCATGGCAGAATACGTACATAACGGGCATAGAACGGAGGCTCGAACAAGTTCTTTTTGTGCGTGTTGTTGTCAGTGTTGCCTTGGAAAATCTGCAAGGGATAAAAACAAAACTAATTTCAGTAAGATGACAGGAGTATCAGGCACGCATTGTAGCGCTCATCCTGTGCTTGCCTTTTTTGTTGTTGTTCTTTAATAAATCAATGCTCTCTGTCATACTTTACATCCATCTTACAGTTTTTACAAATATATTTAGCTAATGAAATGTATTAAATAGAGCTTGTATCTGCTCAAACTCTCGATCAAATCTTGCAAGTCAATGGTTACCGGTTTTCAGCTATCTTAAAAATATCTTCTGCGTTTAACAGAAGAAAGAAACTCATAAAAGTTTGAAACAAGTAAAGGGTGAGTAAATGATGACACAATTTTCATTTTTGGGTGAATTTTCCCTTTCTGAATATTTAATAAGCTATTAACATTTAATTGACATTGATATTTAATTCATAATGTAATGTATTGTAATGTGTGTATTTAAATACCGCATTTATCATGTATGTCCATACATACACCCAACGTGCTTCACAATCACGAGGGGGTCCTCTTCACACCACCACCAGTATGCAGCATCCACTTGGATAATGCGACGGCAGCCACAGGACAATGACGCCAGTGCACTCACCACACACCAGCTACTAGTGTGTGGTGATTGGGAGGCCATGATTGGTAAGAGCCAATGGAGAGAATTGGGTCCCCTACTCTTTACGAGAAGTGCCATGGGATTTTTAATGATCACAGAGAGTCAGGAGCTTATTTTAACAGTATAGTGCTCACTGACAGTATAGTGTCTCATTCACTTTACTGTGTGGTCTCCCATCCAGGTACTGACCAGGCTCAGTCCTGCTTAGCTTCAGTGAGTAACCAATCTTGGGCTGCAGGGTGATATGGCTGTGGCATAATACATATGGTGACAGAGCTATTCATCTTTAAAATGCATGTAAATCTAGTATTCCATATTCTCCAAACACAGTTTTAATTAATGTAATATAATTATTTACTTATTGAGTAAAGATAATTGCTGTAACCTTATCTGATTTTGTTACTTCATCCTTCACAATGCTCCAGGACTGTCCATCATCACTGTAAGCGATCTTAAAGGCTGAAACAAACTGCACAACTCCAAAGTCTTTTGCTCCCTGAGTGACGATGCCTGTGACCCTTACAGGTTTTTCCAAATCCAGCTGTAACACATAAGAAAACACATTAAACATGATAGATAGGTGACAATCTACAATTACCTGCAAATTAATTGATGTTAAAGCTAAAAACAGACAGGTTTGGTTATTTACTCATTGGGTACTATATTATGTTAACTCATATTATGAGTTGTATAGCAACTTAATTACTACAATTTCAAGGTATAAATCCATCACTGAACTATCTGTGTTACGGTGCTCAGGATAATTGAGTACAGCCCATTTTGAAAATGAATATTTTTCTCCATTTCTCAGTGAATACTGTATAGGCAATGACAGATCTAATCAACAGATATATTTATTAAAATAATATTTTAGTCACCAAACATATTAAGAAACTGAAATACAAGGTTCATGCACATTTTTACTACTAAAATTCCAAGACATTTCCAGAACTTTCAAGTATATTTTCATGATTTACATTTTCATGTAATGTCCACATATACATGGTAAATAATAAAAAAAACAATGATGTTCAAATTTATTACAGCATATCATAGAACACGTAACTATTTAGTTTAAATTTGTATTTATATCTATGTGAAATTGATTTTGATAATGCTTACACAGCACTAACAATGTGAGAGCAAGTTTTTGGCCAAGGACAGAAAAACAGTAAAGAGAACTAACCTATATTCAAGTTAGGGCTGCACAATATATATCGTTTCAGCATCGATATCGCAAGGTGTGCATCTGCAATAGTCACGTCGCAGAATATGCAATGTTTAATATAGTTTCCTATATAGATTATAGTTTAATATATAGTTTAATTATAATGGAGTAAAAGTTTATCATCTGCATGCATTTTTAAAGAGATAGTTCACCCAAAAATTACTTACCATTTATAAGTTTTCTTTTTTAAATGAACACAAAATGAATATAATTTAATAACTCCTAAAGTACTGAAACAAGTAAAGTGTGAGTAAACAGTGAGTACATTTTAATCTTTGAGTAAACTGTCCCTTTAAGGCCTGTGACTGTGTGAACATTTCTATATTTCACATTTTAATGCATACAGCCACAAGATATTTTTGGCAACTTTAATAAAGATTAAATAATATACAATGAAGACTATGCAGTGTTGATTATTCCATATCTGTACCTGAATAGTAAATACCTGAATTCACTTTTATCTTTATTATATATTATTTATCTATGCTTGTAATTCATTTGTTAAATATTATTCAAGATCAAGATCCTCTACAAAATCCCCCCAATCAATCCAAATAAACCTGTTAAATCATCTGGTGAAATTGTATTCACATCGATATATATATTACAGAAATACAAAATATGGTAATTTCAGAGTTGTCCAATATCATGCAGCCCTAATTCAACTATACAGATATTTGTTAAACTATTTTTCATTACTTTTTCAAAACTTTGTGTGTTTTTCTGTTTTTCCAAAACTTTTCTGGCCTGGAAAATACCATGTCAAAATTCCATGACTTTTCCAGGTTTTCCATGACCGTATGAACCCTAAAGATAATACAATTAAATTTAAGCAAAATATTACTAAAAAATAAACTAAATTATTCAATTTTTTTGCTTCTTATGATTTTTCCTCTTTTTTAAATTTGTATTTAATATTTTTGTTAGATAAGCTCCAGATTTGGCTTCAGCACTGACTAATCTAATGTGTATGCACAAATATAATATTGTATAGCTTCCTATTAAAAATATGAATTTAAAAGATAGATTTGTGAGGGGTGTACTTATATATGCTGAGCACTGTAAGACAGGAAACAACAGCAGAAAAAATAAAACTAATAATGACACTTCACAGTCTGACCTGGAGCCACTCGGAGCGGTTGTTGTTAGCTGCTGACCATGCGTTAGTTTTGCCTTGCTTGTCCAGACGAGCGTAGAAAGGGTACCAGGTAAAGGCATCAATACCCCAGGTGCGGAAAGAACTAGATGCTGTGAGCTGAACATCAGAAATGAGTCGGGATTTCATGCCCAGAGGATCAGTGCAGTCGACTGTGCTGGAGTGAACTGTCATATTAGGGAAAAAGAGAGGCTAAGTAAATAAGAAATTGTAAAATAATGATTCATAGATAATTAAACTGCAATTACCGTTGAGCTCACAGCCCACAAGCTCCATCCGCAGAGTACAAGCTTTACGACACACCACAGGAATGATGCGAATAAACCGGGCCACGATGGGAGGGTCAAACATGTTTGTCTTGGTACCGTCGTTATCTGAATTTCCTGCAAATACCTAAAAAAAGTAATAATAAGAGACGCAATTAAAAAAATTAAGATTTGAATCAATGATCCTTTTAGATCTTTTAACATACATTAAATCTTTGCATTACAAAAGTTTCTTACAGGGCACCTGTTTTACCCCCTTTTTAAGATTTAATATAAGTCTTTTGTGTCTCCATAATGTGTTTGTAAAGTTTCAGCTCAAAACACCCATCAGGTTATTTATTATACCTTTCAGAACATTAGATTTTCTGCTCTGAACACAATGTAGCCGTTTTTGTGGCCTGTGCCTTTAATGCTAGTTCTCCCCGCCCACCGTTCCCACGTGCCTGTCAGAGTCTGCCCTAATCTCCGCCTATAAACAGCACAGTGACAGACAAGAAGGAAGCAGATCTCATGTAATGTTTATGAGAAATACTACAGTAAGAACTTTCCCAATGATTATTAAATGTATTTGTTGTGGAGTTCAATCAAGTCTTTCTTCAACGACGAGTCACACACAATATTGTTACAAAGTTCACGCACACACAAAGACACACACACACACACACACACACACACACACACACACACACACACA
>CAIGQZ010033024.1:1655503-1678961 GCA_903798205.1 Danio tinwini
ACACACACACACACACACACACACACACACACACACACACACACACAGTACACGCGTTTAATTTTGCACTGTTTTTGCAACCAAATGTGACAGGATACACGTTAATATCCACTGCTGTATGAATATGTGTTATGTTAATGTGCAAAATAAACCTGATTTAAGGTCCACAAACCGGGATTGAAGTGTCGTCTTTTATAATTGTCCTGACACGCGGCTGAGGTGATAAAGGCGGTAAAATCGCTGCAATTCATTACAAACATGCACTGTTTTAAAAACGTTTTAAACTTGTAAAACTCATTCTTGATTACATTTGATGACGACTGATGATCACAGAGAGCTGAACAGATCTTTTAATCCCGGTTGCTTTGCGCACGTCCTGTCTTGTTGATATGATTATATGTGTTACTACGGAGACACGTTAATACATAGCTGTCAATCAATTCAGTGGCTGGGGAAAACGCACTTTTACGACACGTTGCGGTGGGATTTGAATTCTATTTTAACGTCAGGAAATAAAAAAAAAGACTTATTGTGTTTATATCACCCCAATATGACAGTGGACACACTATAACTACACACAGTTTACTCCAAGCAGCTTACAAAAGATGATTTTTTTTATCATAGGTGCCTTTTAAAGAGGTAGTTCATCCAAAAAATAAATTCTGTCTTCATTTACTCACCCTTCACTTGTTCCAAACCTGTTTGACTTTCTCTATTCTGTTGAATGCAAAAGAAGATATTTTGAAGAAAGCTAAATAGAAAATCATAAAGGTTTCGAACCACTTGAGCGAGAGCACAGTGAGTACATTTTAAATTTTGGGTGAACTATCCCTTTAAAATAAAAAAAAAGGTTATAAGAACTAAATGGTTCTTTGAGAAAGTGCTAACAGAAAGGTTCTTTTAGAAATAGTTTATTATATAGAATCACTGCAAAATTGACCTTAATTTTTAGAAGTGCAGAGGGAAAATTAAATAATAGATTCATTTAATCACATAAGGAACAAATGGTGTTTGATTGTATTTTCAATTTTTCTTACTCTGTCTTTTCTCTGGCCATCCGATCTGTACACGGTGTATGTTTTGCCATCAAAGCTGGATGCTACCTTGAAGGCCTTGATAAACTCAGCTGTCCCCATGCGACTGGCACCTTGAGTGATGATTCCTGTGAGACGCATCTTCTTCTGCATGTCTATCTAAAATTAGAGAATCGAGAACAGGAAGCGTGAACATTATATCGGATGTACACAAAAAGAAACTGATTTACTACCACACAAGAAGTCCACATAGCAACCATAACAATATCAGCAAAGAGAAATAAGAGCTCATGAACAGAAAAAACACAGACAGAATTAACTTAAGGACATGCTTTATTATGAGCAGAACATTATTTTCTGTTAGTGTGGCTATGGATGCTAATGTAGTTATAATTTTAATTGGTAATAAAATTATTAAGGGGTTACCTATATTAAAACAAATACGTTATTTTTGAAATTGCTTTTATTGGTGATCCAAAAATGCCCCCTAGGGTAAACATTCATGCCTTAAATTGAAAAATTAAGACTAGCATGCAACATTTTGTGTTTAAAACTAGTTGTGTTTAAAGTCTGCAGCACTTCAGTAAATATTTTTAAGCAAATATGGATTCAATAATGCAGCACTTTCAATTAGAATTGTGCTGTATTATACATTGCTACATTATTTTATTTAACTTTTACAATTTGAAATGAAATTTTGAAACAAAACGAAAAATTATGGTGAATCTGAATCTCAATATTTACTTCAAACATTCATAAAAAGGAAAAAGAAAGAAAGAAAATTATGGTTTGGATATGTACAATTATATTAAACAAAATGTGATATTAAGTTAGAATCTCAAAATACAGAGGAAGACTGGACAGAAATATGTGTGACAGAAGATCATTTTAGTAAGATTCTTTACAGCTCACATTACAGCATTACACACAAGCTCACATGGTTGGGACATTTGCTAGAGGGAATATGAAACCTTAAAGGTTAATCATTTTTCTACTTTTGAGGACTGTCTGAAAATACAACCCCATTGGCAATTTTGACTATTTATTCATTTATTACATTATACCTAAGGGAAACAACAGTTTTAGACAAATGGTAAATGAATTATTATTTAATATATTTTTAGCAAGCAGTAGAAAAGCCAAAACTCATAAATGGTTGCTGGATGACCAAACAAGAAATTGATGGCTAGGAATTTTAGATCATATAGAGAGATTTTATTTAAAAAATTCTCAAAAAAAAGTAACCTGTATAAGAAAAATTTTATTATTATTATTATACAATTCTGCAAAAGGGCGTCACGCTGGTGCAAGTGGGTAGACAGTCCAAACACGTGGTATATGTGAATTAGGTAAGCTAAATTGGTCGTAGTGTATGTGTGTAAATGAGTGTGTGTGGGTGTTTCCCAATGTTGGGTTGCAGCTGGAAGGGCATCCGATGTGTAAAACATATGCTGGATAAGTTGGTTCATTCCTCTGTGGCGATCCCCTGATTAATAAAGGGACTAAGTCGGAAAAAAAATTTATGAATTAATGAATAAATTCTGCATAAACTACTCCACATGTCTTAATCCAATTTCTTTTTAATTCGATTATTACATTAGTTGGATTAAATTAATTAAAAATCGCTGTTTACATTGTAGACTCTAAATAAGAGTATTGTCTTAATCATATTAAAATTGGATTATTGGTGTCCATGTAAACGTACTCAATGATTGCTATTATTGTTTCATTAAAAAAATGGTTGGAGTCAGTTCTACTGTATTAGTTTCTGTAACACAGCATTGCAATTTAACATCATCACTTTTCTTCTTTTTTTTATTAATTAATTGACTGGCAAACCTCAATCCAGGGGTTCTTGTCTTGGGGTGCTGAGCTCCAGGCATTGACAATCCCCCGGTTATTGAGGCGTGCTAGCGAAGGTCCCCAGTGCTGCAGTCCCAGAATGCCAGAGTGAACAGAAGAAGCTGAAATCTGGGACTCTACGATTCCTCCTTCCTCCATCCCCAATAGAGATGTACAGCCTGCAGCACAAAAAAAAAGACGTGAGCACAAGTTAATAAGCCATGAAGTCCACTTCATAATTTCTTAATTAATGTTGCACAGTTTATTGCCATGTGATTTATTACAGCTGTTACGCACCTCTACATCAAATACAGTGGAATGTAATCAAACACTCAGGGTCAGCGATAAGTCAGCCTAAAGCTTACATCATGCAACTGTATATCAATTATATTTAGTAGCCTAAACACCTGAAAAGAATATATAAGAACTCACGTAGCTTGCACTGTTTTCCAACATATGGAGAAGGGCACTGGCAGGTGTAGTCGCCATCCAGATCACGACACACACCTCCGTTCATACAAGGCTTGTTTGCGCAGTCGTTCACATCTGTGTACAAAAACCAATAATAATTGGGATTTGCAGTAATGGGAGGTTATATGTGGTGAATGAGGTGTACAGTGGCACATTGCTCAACATGTGTGTTTGCACAGATGACATCAGGATCTCTAATCTCCTCAAAGAGTTCTGTAGAGCATGGTTGGTCACTAGTCCTGTCTGTTATCTGTCATCTGCATGGAGATGAAAAGCACAATAAATGTTCCCAGCTGGAGACATAATAAGACAAAACCTCTTTATTTTATTATGGCTGTCTGAAGAGATGTGTATAACTGAAGATGTTTATGAAAATTCACAAATACTGCAGCAGGTTTTTTTTTTTTATTGAAAGCCACAGATTCAGCCTAAATTCACAATCAATCCTGCCAAATAATCAAAAGTGTGTCAAAGGTTTTTGCAATTATCACAAACCTCCACTAAGAGGCAAACTTTCTTAGATTTATGCATTCATTTCTTTTCAGCTTAGTCCCTTTATTAATCAGTGGACACCACAGGGGAATGAACCACCAACTTATCCAGCATATGTTATTATGCAGCGGATGCCCTTCCTGCCACAACTCAGCACTGGGAAACACCCATACACTCTTGCATTCACACACATACACTATGGCCAATTTAGCTTATTCAATTCACCTATAGCGGGCGATGCAGTGGCGCAGTAGGTAGTGCTGTCGCCTCACAGCAAGAAGGTTGCTGGTCCAAGCCTCGGCTAGGCGTTTCTGTGTGGAGTTTGCACGTTCTCCCTGTGTTCGCGTGGGTTTCCTCCGGGTGCTCCGGTTTCCCCCACAGTCTAAAGACATGCAGTACAGGTGAATTGGGTAGGCTAAAATGTCAGTAGTGTATGAGTGTGAATGAGTGTGTATGGATGTTTCCCAGAAAAGGGTTGCAGCTGGAAGGGCATCTGCTGCGCAAAACATGCTGGATACGTTGGCGGTTCATTCCGGTGTGGCGACCCCTGATTAATAAAGAGACTAAGCCGAAAAGAAAATGAATGAATTCACCTATAGTGCATGTCCTTAGACTGTGGGGGAAACCAGAGCACCCGGACGAAACCCACGCCAACACAGGGAGAACATGCAAACTCCTCACAGAAATGCCAACTGACCCAGCCGGGACTCGAACCAGAGACCTTCTTGCTGTGAAGCAACAGCACTACCCACTCTGCCACTGTGTCGCCCATTTTTCTTAGATATGAGGTAAAAATGGTAAATGTGAAATTCACATAATGTTTTAATTGTTTACTACTAAAGTTTTTACCCAATTTCTTGTCAAATAATTATACATTTATGTAGCATCTATGTACAGATTGATTAAAACTGACAGTACATACAATATTCTAACAAAATACTTATATTGTAACTTTTTGTAAGATTTGGAAGTTTTTCTGGAGCAGCAAATTGTAATTTTATTTTAATAATTTTTTTCCAAATTCAGAATTGGGTTATGAAGTATCATCAACACAGAAGACTGGAGTAATAGATGTTGCAAATTTAGATTTGCCAACACAAACAAATAAATAAATTACATTTTAAAATATATTAAAAAAGAAAAAGAGTTATTACTGTATTTCCATCAAATAAATAGTGAGCATACAGTAAGTGACTTTTAAAAGTGTTATATATGTATTATTTAGCGAGCTGCTGTTTGTCACGTTTGGTTTTTGAAAAGTATTACAGCATTACCCCTAGTGTGATATTTCTAACTGATCCATCCACAAATACTGTTTTGATCATTAAAAAAAATCACAGAAATTCCATTGTCATGAAAACAGACAAACAGTATATTCCCGTCCAAACAACAGAGAAGCTTTGCTCCTAAACTGTTAAGAGGATTGAACACTACAAACATTGCTCTGCCCAATCCAGCACACATGCACACAAACAAGCACACCTGCCCACTGACAAGTAGACAAATTCAGTAGGTCAGATGTGCTTATTGTTGTGAGATTCAAAAGAGAATAATCTCTTCTGAAATTGCTTATGAATCATGATCTAATTCATGAGAAAAAACAACTTAACAGTCTGACAAATTATTTAGACAAGTAAACAAAACAAATTTAGCTTAATGTATGTGTTGGCTTTTGGCTAATACATTACATAAAAAAAAGTTTTGAAGTTCTTTAATGCTGACAAATCAGACTGTACTGTTCTTTTTAAGTATAAAACCTTGTTTGCTGCCCTGCAGGGAACATTCCTGGCTGCATCTGAGGGCCAATCAGTGCCAGTGCTAGTCTAGAAAAATCTGTAATGCTAGACTGTAAAATCAGTTTCTTTTTCTACTTGCCGTTTTAAACATTTTAATGCATGAATTATGGAATACTATAAAAAAAGTTATACTTTTCCTATTGCTTTTTCTGCTAAACATGAATATTACATTCCTAAAATCCTAATGTACGTGTTGTGCATTGGTCAACTGGAATTTTTGATAATTGCTGTGTTCACAAATTACATAATTAGTTGACACTCTAGACACTGTTTGGAAGTGTTTATGACTTGGGACTAGAAATTATGCCCTCTGTTACTGCAACAAATACCTTCTTAGCTACAATTGACTGAAAAAGCCACAACCAGTTTTGAACAGTCAGGTAGAACAAATAGGTGGGTTTAACAGATAATAATAGTAATTCCAGCATGGCAAAAACACAGCTAGTCATATAGATTTAAAAGAACAGATTATCTGTAACCAGTCATTTCCTAATGCTTAGATGTAAAATCAGAAATTGAAATGGTTAAAATGGTTTTAAAAGACATGTTAATAACAGCAGTGGTCATCAAAGTGTTAAAATCATAGATGGAAGGGACTTGTGTGGACTGGAAATTTTGAACAAAGCCTATTTAAAACTCACTATGGTTACAGCTCTCGCTGACTGCTCAACATCCTGGGTGTGTCTGGTGTTTACAGTACGTTTAAAAGCATGAGTCCAGTTAAACACTATAGAACATATGATTCAGCATGAACTAACTGAAATCTTGTTGTTGTGTAAACCTGTACTCACAGGAAAATTCATCATGTAGGAGAAAAGCTAATTAATTAACCACCAAATGCATCACAGAATCTCCATGTGTTGTTTAATTAAGCACATAGGGTGTGTTCACACTTGCCAGTTTTGGCTTGCTTAAAAGGAACTTTGATAAAAATGAACTCATTTTCAAGTGTGAATGCTGCCATCAGAAGCTTGCCGCAGGCTGCTAAAAAAAGACTTGGTACAGTTTGGCCACAAACAGGACAGAGTTTTAGTATTTTTTTTCTTTTCATAGTTATAGATGCTGTTCTGATTTCTTTAAACACTAAATAACCTCTTCCTGAGTCCACAACTGATAATAATCCAATCACATGTGTGCACATACAATAAGTGCATTTAGAAACCAGAACACAGCAATGTTCAGTTATATCTGTTGCAAAGTATGCATAAAAGCTGTTTTTGTTGTTGTTTTTTGGTTCCAATTTGGTTCAGATTCTGATTAAAAAATGACACAAAGAGAAACAAGAACAAAAACTTATTTCTTAGTTTCAGACCAATCAAAACAAGCAGATCTTGCTGTGAGTGTGAACACACCCTTAATTCCTTACTCAGAACAAAATTGAACAAAATAATCCATTAATACATTTGTTGCTTTAAATAAATATTGGTAAAACTAGAATCTGGTGCTGGTGAGGAGAGACCCCCTCGTTTGATTGTAAAGCTCTTTGGTTGTATGACTGAACACAATAAATATGGTACATAAATGCACGTTATATTACATAGTATTATGCATTTACCCAAAAGGCTTGTTGTAAATCCGAAATAAGTGTTACAATACTTACTGATTTGGCAGTGTGCACCTTCGAAACCAGGTTGGCATTTGCACACATATTCATTAAAAGTGTCTCCTCTTCTGGAGTTAACTATCACCTCGCATGTGCCATCATTTTTACATGGGTTTGGGCTGCAAGGACCTGGAGATGGAAGCAGGATTAAGTTCAGATGTCAGTCTCAAATATGGAAATGCAATTTGTCCAGGTATTTAATTCTATCCTCTACGCCACATATTAATACAAAAATAGTTTCAAACTTTACTAGATCAATCTAAGACAAAGTTGCCACAACCAAGAACTCCATTATTACTATAACCTACACAGAGAAAAATGGGTGTGATTTTAAATGGCAAAAACAAATTGTAATAATTCTACAATAAACATCTGTTAACAGTAAGCATCGTTTATATGTATGGTTAATAACCACAAAATTAAGGCTGCACAATATATCGTTTGAGCATCTATATCACAATGTGTGCATCCGCAATAGTCAAATCGCCAGATATATGTTGAGTTGGGATTATACATGACCAGAAACCACACACTCAAAAAATTTTTTTTTAATTTTTGCTCGTTCAAACATTTTTACCAGTGCAAGTCAAAACACATGAGATTTGTGGAGATGCTGCAGAACAGAATCATAAAAGGGTGAAAGTTTATCATCTGCTGGTATTTTAGGGCCTGTGACTGTGTGAGCATTTTAAGAGAGTTCAAAGCATTTTAATAAAGCATAAAGAAGTTTAACAAAGATTATTTAAATTGAATAACTTACATGATGAAGACTATGCAATGTTATTTTAGATTTGATTATCCAATTTTTGTACCTGAATACTGCTACTCTCTTCAGAAAACCATAAAGCTCAGTTTATTTCACTTTAATCATTGCTCCATTGTGTTTATTTATGACTGTAGTTTGTTTACTATATGTATATAATAAATTACATAAAAAGATCTTTAACTTCCCTACGAAATCATCCTAATCATCCTAAAGTAATGACTTTTCAAATAGAGGTATTTAAGTCATCTGGTGAAATTGTATTTGTATCGCAATATATATAGCAGAGAAACTATACGTTTTATATTTTTGTTGACGTTATGGCTCTTTCTGTTTTTCACTATTGAAGTACTTTACTTGAAATATAATTTCCTTTTTGTTTGCTGTAATGTACAACGTTATACCAAATATACAAACACATATAAAAGAATGATCATAAGTAGGCTAAGTAAAACAACACAGTGCATATTACTAATATACTAACCATAACCTTTTTAATAACCTTTTTAAAATTAAAACTATTTAATAACACTGAATCAGATACATTCAATACATTTAGCAAGGTTTAACATGAAAATGAGCATTAAATATAAACGCACTGGAAATGTAGCTTATTTTAAGTGTGATTTACTCACCATTCACTGTACAAACGCTACAAATGACTAAACTGGCTACTATACAGGACGTATATGGCTCTTTCTGTTTTTCTCATCCATTATTAGAGCTTTGTTACATCCAGTGTTGGTAAATAATGTAGCATTACTTTAGTGTCATGTTGTTTTTTGTTGTTTAGTAGTGTGAATGACACTGAGCACCTCCTATACATTAGTATAATTCTCTGCTTGTAAAAAAAGGTTGTTGTGATGAACTTTGGTTCATTATATGACTTTTTCCATCACTAACGGTCTTTGGTGATGCTTTTGTCTGTGTAACAAAGGTACAATGTAATATATATTGATTTTAGTATCTTAATTAATGAAATAATGTAGTTGACAGTAGAATTTTGACATTTCTTGTATGGTTTCTACTGTATTTTTAACAGCAAAATTCTGGCAACCACAGCTGCCATTTTTTTTTTTTTTACATTTTACACAAAAATAATAAGAAAGTGTCTGAGAAAAAGGTCCTAAAGACGAATAGGGTGAACAATGTAAACCTAATCTAAAATTTTAATCAGCACAAACTGAGAAAATGCAGATATACAACATTTCAGACCATTCTCAGTGGCATTGCAAGTATCTCCGGCAAATCCCTCGGCACAGATGCAGAAGTAGGGATCTTCCCCGATGCCAGTCACGCACGTCCCTCCATTGTGACACAGGTTCACCTTGCAGTAATCTCCTATAGAGACACACACAAGCAGGAGTGAAAGGAATTAAAAAGATTAGAATGGAATTAGTTCTTATTTTATAATTCTGCGACGGACGGAGTGGTCTTGCATATTAAGCTTCAGGAGATACAAAGAAGTAATAAAAAGGGAAGGAGCGCTTTTCATGCTTCTGAACAGGATCAGGAGAGTACAAAAGATAAAAGATGTGAGCAGCATAGCCAATGTGCATTTTCAGCCTTCAGAAGCAGATGTATACTTTCCAAGAACAAGAAATATTATATGATACTTCTAGATAAGTGAACATGAAAGGTTTGGTTTCAGTATGTCTCTATCTGTATGTAGTGAGTGAGTGCAGCACAAAAAAATCCTTAGCAATTATAACAAAACAAAAACAGCAACCTAATTAAATTCGGCTCATGTTCTGTTTGGGAAGCATCAGTATTCATTGTGCTTCATTCTGGCTGATCATCAACATGCTAGGATGAAGAGAATGTAGGAACACAAAATGTTCATGAACATACTTTCAAAGATGAGAAACGTTACACAACGTGCTTCTTGAGAAGCTGAGAGATTTGTGGCTTGTTTACCACGTGAGCTCCTTAAGATTACATGTAGAGGTTTAGTTCCTTGAATGGGCTTTTGGGTAAGAAATTAAAAACACTTTCTTATACAAATCTGGACAGATTTATGTCCCAGAATTCTGTGAGTCATATGACCCAATGTTGTGCAAATTGTTTTCCACCTCCTAGCAGTCGCCTTGCTTGGTCTTAACAATGGTCTGCACACCTTTTATCTGGATCATTTATTGAGAACAACTTTATATTAAATTAATCTACATCACATTTGACACAACCTTTAAAAATTGTTTCTGCCAATATTAAAACATGTACAAAATGTAGTTAAACAATGGTAGCCACAACTCAACCATGGTTTCTCTAAACTAACAAGACAAAACCAAGATATTTGCAGTGAAACTGTATTTATGCTAATGGTAATACACCAAAAACAATGGTTACTAAACTGTAATTACACTATAGATAATGTTTGCAATAAAAGAACGTTAAAACATAGATATAGATTAATGTATTAAACTAATAAGGATTATGCTAAACAATCAGTTAATTTAAAAAGACAGATGGCTTTTGTTATCCAAACAAGGCTCAACCATGATTTTGTGATACACGATTGATTGAAGGCAAAACACACAGCATATGTAAAATGTTCATTAAGCATAAATAAACTCCTCACAATAAGAAACATCCACTATTAAAGTACTTTACTTGAAATATAATTTCCTTTTTGTTTGCTGTAATGTACAACGTTATACCAAATATACAAAAAATAATGATCATAAGTAGGCTAGGTAAAACAATACAGTGCTTATTACTAATATACTAACCATAACCTTTTTAATAACCTTTTTACAATTAAAACTATTTAATAACACTGAATCAAAGACATTCAATACATTTAGCAAGGTTTAACATGAAAATGAGCATTAAATATAAACGCACTGGAAATGTAGCTTATTTTAAGTGTGATTTACTCACCATTCACTGTACAAATGCTGCAAATGACTAAACTGGCGAAAGCTACTATACAGGACCGAGTGAAGCTCCGACTCTTCATATTGGTGCTCTACTGTCTGTTTGTGTTTCTCAAATCCCCGGAGCGTTTTCTTTACCGCTAGGTCTCATGACGTCATCATCAAACGTGGAGCAGTTCAAGTACAGGGCGCGCGCACTGTGCACGTGCACGGCTTAAATTCAAGATCAGACAAACCCATGTCGACTGGATGTGCTATAAAATGCTGAAACGGACAGATTTACGGTATTATGTGGATGCGTTTACATGGAATGGTGTTGTTAAAACTGTTTAAAAGCGTCTGCACTATATTGTGTAATACTGTGTGTGCAGTCATTTTCGATTACATTACAAAACCTCCGAATATTCGATAGTTCAGTTACCATATTATTCATCCTCTTTTGAAAGCCACTGGTAAGCATGTCAACACATATTCAGCTGTAAACAGTCTTTGTTTTGCGTTTGTAGCTTTTCAACGTCATTAAATACATTCACACAGCAGGCAGAACGCCTACCCCGCGTTCACTTCCGTGTTGGGAGCTCTGTGGAGCACGTGACGATCCTTTTACGCGCTTTAATTGGTTACTTTTGCTGTTTCTCAAAGAACGTGCTAAGATGATGAAGGTCATTACTTAGTGTGTAATTAGCTGCAAAACTACCGTAATAGATGTTATTATCATCATATTGAAGTAACCATTTATAGCTCAATATCAAAATCTCACCTACATCATTTTATAACCAACATATTTTAGTCATATGGTCAACAGAAAGTGGGCGGGCTATATGTCTAGTGTGCTGTTGTTAAAGTAACAGCCGGGAGGAAAAGACACGCTGCTATCTTAATCTGGATTCATCGTGCCATTTGATCGAATGCATGTCCTATTACACCGTTAATCTGATCGAGTTTTCAGGTCTGGCCGGGAGAATTATAAGTAACGCTAACCAAAAGGCGGTAAGTCTGGCATATGGCAGTTTGACATAGATAAATTCGTCATCACGGACGAAAATAACAGTCCACTGGGCTAGCCGTAGCTCACTGAGTAAACAGTGATGCAGATAACAAATCTAGATCGGATCTGTTTTCAACAAGGCTAGAATCAAAGACGTTTACGCTTCATTTACTGTAATATTATCATCTGTTTGCCATCGCTAAATCACGTGATATAATTGTGTTTGAAATATAGAGGAACAGACGGCCACATCATCAGGTCTGTATGCATCGCTATGTGCAATATACGTTAGATCTTCGACTTTCTAGGTTAAAAGATGTTCTTTTAATATCAAACTAACCAAATAGATATTGGTCTATTTAACATGTAATCACCCGGAATGATTTGAATGTGAACTTGATTGGGGAAGCCAGTGTTGAGTTCTCAACCATGCTAGGGTTAGAAATATTACTCACTTTGCTCTAATTTGAGAAGTTAAGTATTAACATGAGTTAAACATGAAACCAAGCAGGTAACATTAGGTAATGTTAGTTTGGAGTTGTTATTTTATTAGCAAGTAAAAGAGCAGGCTGTAGCATGTACAGCAGTCATTTGAGTCATACGATTTGTCTAAATAACATGAAAGCAGAAAGTTATATTTTGGATGTTTAAGTTGGTCACTTGTTGTATTATGTACTGAATAATTTTGTACTTTTGCAGAATTTTTGATTCAGTATGGCAGAAGCTCATCAGGCTGTGGCCTTTCAGTTCACCGTCGGCCCGGATGGCATTGACCTTCAGCTCAGCCATGAGGCTCTTCGGCAAGTCTATCTCTCAGGAATACACTCCTGGAAGAAAAAATTTATCCGGTTTAAGGTACTTTGATAGTGTTTCTTACATGGTTCACCATTGAAAATTTTATTTATTTACCTTATCAAGATCAATTTAGTGTATTAAAACCAGTCTTTGAGATTTTTACACTTGTTTTTCAATTGTTACATTTTTACAGAATGGCATTTTGAATGGGGTATATCCAGGAAGCGCACCAGGGTTCGTGCTGGTGTTGGCAGGGTACCTGGGAAGGGCACAATATGTAAAAGTGGACCCGTCCTTAGGCTTGCTCTTCAAACTTGGCAATCATGTCCCGATCAGGTATGCCTGTTTCATGTGTGTTACTTCACGACACAGTAGGGCACAATAGTTATGTTCCTGAAGTAAAAACTCCATTCATTTAGTCCACATGGAAAAATAGATAACCCTTTACTGTAAAGACAGACTCTGTGTGAGTTCTGAAGTTGATAATTGATTGTATATGCTTTTGATGAATAAATTAAATTTTTAAGCAGCTTTGTTTGGCATCTATATATTGCTGCAATCTGGTGATTTGAAATGCTGCTTTTGTCCTCATTTGTAAGTCGCTTTAGATAAAAGTGTCTGCTGAATGAATTAATGTAATAGCAGACAAACTACATTAGTCAAGATGCTTTACAGAACATTGTATCAATCAGATGGTCGCAGCGAGCAAAATGCACAAAAAAAATCTTTAGCTTCACTCTCATGAAACTGCACTTTTAAAAAAATATACACTACCTGACAAAAGTCTTGTCGTTGATCCCAGTTGTAAGAGCAACAAATAATAACTTGACTTCTAGTTGATCATTTGGAAAAGTGGCAGAAGGTTGATTTTTCTGATGAATAATCTGTTGAACTGCATCCCAATCATCACAAATACTGCAGAAGACCTATTGAAACCCGCATGGACCCAAGATTCTCACAGAAATCAGTCAAGTTTGGTGAAGGTAATGTCATGGTTTGGGGTTACATTCAGTATAGGGCCATGCAAGAGATCTACAGAGTGGATGGCAACATCAACAGCCTGAGGTATCAAGACATTTGTGTTGCCCATTACATTACAAACCACAGGAGAGGGTAAATTCTTCAGCAGGATAGCGCTCCTCATACTTCAGTCTCCACATCAAAGTTCCTGAAAGCAAAGAAGGTCAAGGTCCTCCAGGATTGGCCAGCCCAGTCACCAGAGATTAATATTATTAATCATGTCTGGGGTAAAATGGAGGAGACATTGAAGATGAATCCAAAGAATCTTGGTGAACTCTGGGAGTCCTGCAAGAACGCTTTCTTTACCATTCCAGATGACTTTACTAATAAGTTATTTGAGTTATTGCATAGATGTATGGATGCAGTTATCTAAGCTCATGGGAGTCATACAAAAAATATTTTTTTCTACTGCATCATGGCTTTATATTCTTTATTCTACATTATTTCTGTTAGGTGACAAGACTTTTGTCTAAGCAAAGTCAGACCTTACTGTCCTAATTAAATCATTAAAAATCAAGGCATGATCATATTTTATTTTGGCAAAATAAGCATAATCTAGAGGCCTTTGCCTTTCATAAAAGCCACTTCTGATACCAAATGATCAACTAGAAGTCAAATTATTATTTGTTGTTCCTAAAACTTGGATAGACAACAAGACTTTTGTCAGGTAGTATATTATTCTGCCTTTTATTTGCTTGTGCTATTCAAAAGAATTGGAGCTCTTTCCTATATTAAAGCCGTTAAGTACACGTTATTGTTCCTTTGTCCTCTAATAACCAATATTGATATACATCTTTGATTTAAATAAAAATTTGTAATGTATCGATTCTCAATGTCGCTGGTTGGCTTAGTTTATCTTTTAAAACTTAAGGAAAACAAAAATGAAAATCCCTATTGAAATTATGAAAAATAATTCTGTATCTAGCACTGCTGTTACAATGTGCATGTACTAATTCACAATATAAAGTGCCCGTGGAATGATCAATAAATTTGATGGTTAATGTTAGTGGTTATTTTAAGGCTTTTTTTCTGCAGTAGGTACATGTCTGAACAAAACCAGATGTTAGTTGGGGGTGTCATGGTGGGCACAGGTCTGTGGATTGCCATCATATTTGGCATGAGGACTGTTCTGAAGGGCCTGTTGTCCTGGCATGGCTGGATGTTTGCTTCTCATGGCAGAATGACCTGGAAAATTCGACTGTGGCTGGTGCGTAGGATGCTAAAGAATTAATAATATTTGTTAAATGTTTTTGGTGTCAGTCCCTGGCTGCTGTGAATTCTCCCAAATTTTCTGTCTTTGCAGGTTCTAGTGAAGGTTTTTTCTGGCATGCAAACGCCAATGCTGTACAGCTTTCAGAATTCTCTTCCTCATTTATTTGTGCCATCCGTGAAGGAAACCACAAGAAGTGTGAGTAGTTCATTTCTAAATTGTCCAACTCAAACGTTTTCTTCAGTTTAGTGTTTATTTTAGTCTTTATTTAGGATGTTTATTCTAGGGCTGCACGATATTGGAAAACCTGACATTGTGATATTTAGTTTTTCTGCGACATTTATTGCAATAAGAATACACATCTCATAAAGAATTTGAAATTTAGATTGATTGGGGTGATGTAAAATGTGAATCATGTATTAAAAAATAATTCATATTATCTATAATAAATTGCAAGCTAGAGCAAAGAAACAGTGCTTTACGGTTTCCGGAGAGTCAAACAGTATTCAGGTACAGACATTAAATAATTAAATGTAAAATTACACTACATAGTCTTCATTGTATTAATAATTCAGTAAAATTATTCTTTAGTAATGTTAGCTCATGCATTCTCAATTGTTATGCTGTTATAATACATATAGTCATATGCAACTTTAATCCAGACTCAACACTCCATATCCTGCGATGTGACTCTTGCAGACACACATTACGATATCAATGCTGAAACTATATTGTGCAGCCCCAGTTTGTTCCATAAAATGACAGACTCAAACTGGTAATCCAGGAATCGCTATACTGCACTTAGTTTTTATTTTTTTTATTTCAATGTCTATTTTGGTCACTTGCTTTCAGAGTTATCTTGCTCGGGTGATAATCTTCTGATGTTGGAGGTAGGTTGCACAACAAGGATGAAGTGAGATAACTTACTAAAACGTGCACGCTGTTCAGAACGGTACTAGAAAGCAAAACTAGCAATGAATTGATTTGAACTCACAAGCATCAGTTGCTAGAATTCATAACAATCTCTGGAGATTTAAGTTGATACTAAACTCTACGGTGATATTTAACTCAAGGTGTGAATATTAGCTTGTTTTCTTTGAATTTTGGACTTTAGTATCTTGAATCTGTCCAACCACTGCTGAGCGATGAGGAGCACCAAAGAATGCAGGGTCTTGCACTTGACTTTGAGAAGAACCTTGGACCCAAACTTCAGTGGTACCTCAAACTGAAGTCTTGGTGGGCCACCAATTATGTAAGTAAAACGCATTGCTCAGCATATAAAATAGCCATCATGTTGTGTTGTATTTTCTGAAAATTTGTTTTGGGTAAACTTGACAAATGTTTAGTTATCGTTAGTGATTCAGACTCGCAATTGACTAGACTTAGATTTTGTTTCAGATTTGACTCAACTCCACAGTAGGGTTTATAATTATTTAAAAAATGACTTGTGTCTTTTGACCTAGATTACTAATATCAAAAAGATTAAGAACATTTTAAATATGTCAGTGTTCATAAAAAAGGGGGTGGGGGTAACATTAAAATGAGAATTCACCCAAAAATGAACATTTACTCACTATTTACTCATTCCCAAATGGTTATAAACCTATCTATGAATATAATTCTTCTGTTGAACACAAGATATGATATTATGAAGAAAGCTGAACACCTGTAATCAGTGACATCCATAGTAGGAAAAACAAATACTCTGGAAGTATATGGTCACAGATTTCTTCAAAATAACTTCTTTTGTTTAGTTAAAATAAAAGAAGTACATAAACAGAAAATATAAACTCAAACATATTTGGAACAAGTAAAAGATGAGTAAATAAATTTTTGTGTGAACTATCCCTTTAAAACTAATTTTACAGACTTCAAATTTTGAATGTAAGTGTTGGGGATTTAGACATTTGCTTCATAACAGGACTGACTGGGACTGTCTAAACATTATTCTCTTATTCTCACTAGAGTTTTCATTGCTGCGTGTGTTTCAGGTCAGTGACTGGTGGGAAGAATATATCTACTTGAGAGGTCGTGGGCCAATCATGGTTAACAGCAACTATTATGTAATGGTAAATAGTGCTTGCCAGCCTCACATGTGTATGCAGCCAAAACGTGCAATAGAGTGCCTAGATATATTACAGTCACAAGATAAGCTTAGGTCACAGTGTTTTAGTCACAGAGTTCAGCTAACTCCAATTTTTGTTTATTCTCAATTTGATTATACATGCATTCTTGGCATCTAAAACCACTTGCTCTTCCCTCCCTCTTTGAACAGGACTTTCTTTATGCTTTTCCCACAAATATACAAGCAGCAAGAGCAGGAAACGCCATTCATGCAATAATGCTGTACAGGAGGAAGCTGGACCGGGCTCAAATCAAACCGGTTAGACAATCTACTATATTTTCACTGCATCTTCACAGCAACATAAATTGCTTTCATTTAATCAGCTAATATATATACTTCTAACTTAGCCTATGTTTTATGTTGTCAAACAACATTTTTTATCTTTGACATGTTTTTAAAAGACTTTAAAATATATTTTAAAATGTGAGTCCTTCAAAAATGAAAGATTTTTTTATCAAAAGTAAATCTTAACAGTTCAAAATCAAACAAAAAGTGCTCAGGTGTAGCTTAAATAATGTGTCTGTGCTCTTTGGGGAAGGCATTCATTAGAGTAAACCGCAAAAGTCAGTCCAGGGCACTTGAAAAATGGAAAAATATTTTTACAATTTTGCTGTTTAAATCTTAACAGTTTTATTTTTTTATTTAATTTTATGTATTATTTATTGTTGTTGATGTATTTTTATTGCTGGAAACCTTTTTATTAGTGGTGTAACGGATCACAAATCTCACAGTTCAGATCACACTACGGTTTTTGATTCACAGGTTAGACAATTTTTTTCGATCTGCAAAAAAAGGAAGGAGACAAATGTAATTTGCTTTCCATTTATACAAAAAAATGAAAAAAATATTACTGCAAAAACCATTGGTTTTAACAAACAGAACTTAGAACCTGTAATTTTAATAAAAATAAAAATCAAGTAAGAACCAGCTGGAAAAAAAGGAAAATATTCAATACAAAATATGATCTTTGCTACTGTTGCTGATAATGCTAAGTATAGAAATCTAACATCTTGTACAAAATATCATATTTATTTTCAATAAATGATTCAACAATTCACACACAAAACTTCATGCTTTATAATAGGTGGATCATTCCTGAAAACCAATTCAGTGACATAATTTTGATGGTGGTTTGTCACCACCCATTGGTTACACAATGCAATTGCTACAATAGTCACAAGCGTCAAGTTCCATTAAACAGTGAATTTAATCTTTACCATACACATCAGTGTTTGTATCTGAACTATAAACTGTTCTTCTAGTACTTCTGTGTTACTTGACTGTTTTTAACTAACTGAAAAAGTATAAAAACTGAATCTCTCTTGGTCAAATACAGATTTCAATGCAGTGCTTCAAAGGATTAATGAACATATGCAAACCATTATCATTTATCATTCATGTTGCGCTGGTTTAAATTGAGGTATTGTAATGTTTAGCTGTGCAGCTACCGCTAAACAAACAGTGACAGAAAACACCTTTAATTAATAAACTAAGAAAGCATTTAGGTCCCACCACAACTTTTTCCATCATCATTATATTTTACAGCGAAGCCAAAATGCTTACATACACATGATTTGAATGACGCGGGAGGCAATCTTTCTGGAATTGTTATAAATGTTGCATTAAGCTACAAGTTCAAAAAGTATTAATCCGCAGGCCATGTGTGTTCCGAACTGTGGGTTGTGATTCGTACGGATCACGGATCAACCGTTACACCTCTACTTTTTACTATAAAAGAGTTTTATTTATAAAATGTCTGTAAATTTAATTTTCAGTTTTTGCCATGAAACAGCCAGAGAAGCTAATATTGCAATAAACCTAAAACTAATAATCAGCTTATATTGTTGAGTAATCGGGTAGATTAGTGAGCTGATTTACAATTTTGCCTCACGATAAAGAAAAATAAAATTAGTTATTGTTTTTTTTGTTTTTGTTTTTACTTTCATAGGCATAAAACAAGTAATTCCACTGTAATAACTCTTCTGCCCTTTATCACAAAGGAATAATTGCATTTATCATCCATAGGCTGTCACTATGAAGACTGTTCCTTCAATTTAATGCTGTGAATGTTTTTATGTTTCATGCCTCCTGCTCATGTGGTCATATCGGTGCAGGTTTTTGCACTATCAAACAGTGTTCCACTCTGTTCTGCCCAATGGGAACGGCTATTTAATACAAGCCGCATCCCAGGAAAGGAGAGGGGTAAGAATAGCCAGTCTGTGCACCATAGCCTAACTTCTGCCTACTACATTGGTCATGTGTCATCGGTTCATTTTGATTAGACCTGTTGTTGTGCATGCTTATTGGCAGTTTGTTGTTATGCACAAATCATGTAATGACAAGCTGGTGACACAGAGCTGTGCTGCATAAAATCCCTCTCCATTCATTCCATTCCCTTCCATTATATTTTTTGACAGTAGGACCCCAACCAGTCGTCTTGTGCTCTAATGATCACATACTCTCTCCATTTTGCCCAGCAGTGACCTTTTTCACATCCTGTAGAGTGTCTCACCAAGTCCTCCCTCCATCTTTTATTTGACCTCTTCCTCTCTGCTTCGCAGCTTATGCTTCAAAACACCATCCCCATGTGCTCGTCCCAGTATGAGCGTATGTTCAACACCAGTCGCATCCCAGGCATAGAAACAGGTACTGAACATGACACAGTTTTCAAAGTACCAGAATCAAGATACAGGCCAAAGCACTTTCAATTCTGCTTTCCATTGCGCTTATAATTAAATCTGCAACGAGACTTAAGCTTATGATTGCTGATGGAAATACTCCAAAGGTGTGGAGATTTTGGTTGTATGATTATAGTCTGGAAAATAATAATGGTTTCACGGTTATCACCATTATTATGCATTTATTAGTATTATTATTTATTAATTTTAAAATGCTACTAGTTTAGAAAATCACACGAAAACTGAAGTGTCATTTTTTGCTGCTCAAACAATAGTGCATTTTTTTTTTACTTAAAAATAAGTAAAAAAAAAAAAGGTTTTTAAATATAAGTAATAATTTTACACTGAAAATAAATGACAAAACAATGAATAAATAAACAAATTGTTTAAAATAATAATAAATAAATAAATAAAAATGTATTTGTCTAATGTAAATCTAAACATCATATTACAGATCCGTAGCCAGCCTGGGGGGGGGGTATTTTTTTCTGAAAAAGTGGACCTTTTTTGCAGTTATTCGCCTCATTTTATATTTAATTATGCATTTTAGTGACATTTTAAGCACTAATCGTTGCTGGTTTAGCTTGTCGCATGGTGATCATAACCACACTTTTTGGATGCACCAAAAATGTTCCCTACAATTTTGTCAAAGTGCTACTATAGTATTTTACTACAAAGTATTTATTTACAAATTTGTATTTAAACTGTAAATTAATCCAGTTTTTAAATATTGTTATGAGATTAGCATTTAAAAAATGAATAATACAGAAATATGGGAAAATACTTATTTTTAAATACAAGTTTATTATTATATATCATAAAAAAATAGGAATCTGGTAAAACTTGTTTTAAAATAAACACTAGCCTATGTGCAAATAAAAACTTGCCAGCTCATTTAACTTTGCTCAGTCAGGATTTGGCCACTTGAATTCAAAATTTAATTTGTCCTAAAACCTTCTTCTATCTATAATTTTCACTATTTATGATGGCATAGCAGTCAAAATGGGATAAATGAGCTCATGTAGGGGTCAAATTCTGGACTTTGTCAGGGTGCTCTCACACTAGCACTTTTGGTCCGCACCCGGGTTCATTTGACATCAAAGTACGGTATGTTTAGCTAGTGTGTACACGTCTTCTGGCCCGAGTCCACCTGAAAGAGGTGTCTGGGGTACGGTTCGTGCGAACTCTGGTACGGTTCACTTCTAATATGAATGCAATGTATTCAATGTAATATGAATACCAAATAACGAAAGTGAACTGCAAACTGTACAGCAAACTATAATTTTCATGACGTTCATTAATGTGTGTAGTCTGTGTATCACCTACCTTGGCGACAACCGGAACTGACCCAGTGCAAAGAGTCGTAATGTCTGCTTGTCTCCACCAAAAACGACTTCTGCAGACATCACGTGATGTTCTGAATGTTTTTAATGTTTTATTTTTTTGTGGCAGATAAATGCAAGTGGCTCTCTGCATTTTGGCTTTGGTAACAAAACCAAAAGATTCAGTAAAAACAGAATGTCCGCTATATGCAGACATCTCCATTTTGGTGCTTTGCTTTCGTGGCTGTCACCTAGCAACAGCCCCACACAAAACAGCAGCTTGATGACGCAAGCGTACTGGGGTTCAGAAGGAAAAAAAGTGTGTGAACACAAACCAGCCAAGAAGGTGGCAAGAGGGGACAATCGAACTTGGGTTTGTTCCAGGCAATTGAACCAAGTGTGAAAGCACCCTCAGTATCTTTTGAACCACCCGAATCCCTCCCCCCTGGCTACGGGGCCTGTATTACCCAAGTATTCCCTGTTAAAGAGAACAAATGTAGTCAAAAGCTGCTGAACCTCTATTTATATAATATTGCAAAACTGTTTGGTATTTTTATTCTGTATGGTTTTTTTTTCTGTTTGGAGTAGAAATGTGTATATTCTATACAAAGTATGAAGCTGAACAGTCAGTTCTTGTCCTGTGACTTGCAGTGCGTTTGCGCCATTCTTTCAACTAGGTGCGCCTGGAAAGCGTGAGCAGGCTGTGTGCCATGTGCGCGTTGCTCCCAATATGTGCTGCAAGCCGCACGCCTCCTTTGGAAATAACGAACCTGAGCGTGCAAAAGACGCGATATGTTAACGGCCCTTAGATTATAGCCTCAGCCATAGTTAATGCAGTGTGTGTGCGTATTAGCCTCGGTGTACAAGTTGGCGTAACTTTTAGTTGCAGCAGTTTTGTTTCATGCAGAAACACGGTAATGAAGCCTTTACGATTATTTAGCATTGACAAATTAAAGTGCAGTTAATAGTGAAATCAGTTAATTGTTGCATCCCCAAATATAGGTGTAATGTGCCATACTACAATGACTACGATAAAATGAATCTCCTTTAGTGACCTTTCATCACAAAACAGTACCTGTGAGTTTTACGATTTAAATGACTGTAATTACGGCACTGTGACTGTTTATTTATTGTACTCAGATGCAGTGAGTCTTGATCTAATACCCAACCCCATTCCTCCACTGTCTTTGAACAGAAGACTATTTTTAGAGGTGATGCGTGTCATTTGTAATGCTAAAATGCTTATTTTCCAGTTTAAAGTCAGCTATATGTTGTCGAAAGCCCTTGTTATTAGTGTTACTAGTGAAATGCAGCCACTTACAAGAGACTGAATGCAGTTCAGTTCTCCAAATACTCAAAACTATTTCTGTGCTTTACCACAATATGCAAATAATGAACATCCAGAAGGCCCATACTGCTGAGAGCAATGTTTAGAATAATATGTAAATATGTGCTGAACTTGTTTTTTTCTTTTTTAACAAAGCAAAAAACAAATGACAGCAATGAGAACACAGTCATTAAAAAAAGCATCTGATTATTTAGATTTTTTTTTTGTGGCTATCATATTCATCTGTATTATGTTGACAGATAAGGACATTCAAATTTATAATCACTTGTTCATTAGCATTTGATTCATGTTTCATTGAAAAGAGGGAAGGTCTTCAAGAGCATGTGCTAATGTCACATCTTTTTAATTTTCCTTACAAAAAAAACACTGAAGTTGGACACTCGATTTAAAAAACAAAACGATTACTGCATATTTTCTTAAATATATCATCTTTACTAAGCAGTGGCAATTGTACATCAGCAATTTGTAGGTTTTTTCCACCCCAGAAAACACCTGGATGGTACTGTCTGTTTGGCTGTGTTCAGAAAACCTGTTTCTTTTTTGTTTTGTTTTCCTCTAGTGGTACATTAAATACACACTTCACCTTTAACTTTCACCTTAGTTGCTCCCTTTATTGTTTGCACCCTTTTTATTAAGCTTTATAATTGTTTTATACATGCACACATATTTTGGGGTTGGTAAGTTTTTCCTAAATGCCTTAAATTGTATTATTTTCAATTTAGTTATGCAGTTGTGCTGCTTCAAATATTAATATTAAATGCAGCCAAGCTGAATCGTACCTTAATTTGTATAAAACAATTTACCAACCCCAAATGTTTTTGTAATCATAATGTTTAATATGTTTGGATCACTGCCTGCCAGCAAAATTGATTTTAGCATCTTAATATATTCGGTCAAATTTTTTACACTATATAGTTATATAGTGTGTGTTCTTTGCTTGTTTTCTTTGTCCATCTGAACACAGACTCAGTTCAGCACGTGTCTGACAGCAGGCATATAGTGGTCTATCACCGGGGCCGTTACTTTAAAGTATGGATGTTTTATGATGGCCGGTTACTCTTGCCAAGAGAGATTGAGCAGCAGATGGAGAGAATC
>CAIGQZ010033024.1:1698806-1714377 GCA_903798205.1 Danio tinwini
ATATTTTGTCTTATTTGTTTTATTTTGGCTAGAATAAAACATGGAAAAGCTAGGTTGCTGCCGGAAGTGGTGTTTAGTGAGGCCAGCAGGGGGCACCCAACTTGCGGTCTATGTGGGTCCTAATACCCCAGTATAGTGACGGGGACTCTATACTGCTTAGTGAGCGCCGTCTTTCGGATGAGACGTTAAACCAAGGTCCTGACTCTCTGTGGTCATGAAAAACCCCAGGATGTCCTTCGAAAAAGTGTAGGGGTTTAACCCCGGCATCCTGGCCAAATCTGCCCACTGATCTCTGTCCATCATGGCCTCCTAACCCTCCCCATATCATAATTGGCTTCATCACTCTGTCTCCTCTCCACCAATCAGCTGGTGTGTGGTGTGCTGTCTAGCGCAAAATGGCTGCAGTCATGTCATCCAGGTGGATGCTGCACACTGGTGGTGGATGAGGAGATTCCCCCCCATTGTGTAAAGTGCTTTGAGTACCCAGAAAAGCGCTTTATAAATGTAAAGTATTATTATTATTATTAATAAAAGCAGTTTTTAATAAAAAAAAACATTTTAAGGTCAAAATTATTAGCTCCCTTAAGCAATGTATTTTTTTTTCAATTGTCAGAACAAACCATCGTTATACAATGACTTGCCTAATTACCCTAACTTGCCTAATTAAACCAGCTGAGCCTTTCAATTGCACTTTAAGCTGAATTTGGTATATGGCTTTTCACAAGAGGATGAACTACATTTTCTCCGATTGCTTTAAAAAACAAAACAAACAAAAAAGCAACTTTATGTATATTCTCATGCTATGCTATGATATGAAAGTTTATTTAAATGTTACTGTTCTATTAATAGGCTTGTGAATAAGACAGTGTTTGGTGTAAAGATTAGAGAGTGACTGGATTACATGAGGAATGCAAATAGTGGCCTGAACAGCTTCTTGCTGGCAAAGACAGCCAAACATGTCAAAAACAGCAGAAGTCCCCAGCTTAATGGCTCAAATTGCCATACTAGCAACACAACATTTGGATATAGTTTTAGTAGTTTATACATCATTTATTTAGTTTATTCATTGCTTTGATCAAGCTAAAGTCTCATGTAAAGTTCGTTTACTCTGCTTTTATCACTTTGTACCACTAGAGCGAGCCACAGTGAACTTATCATGAACTTCAAGAGATGCTTTACACATTTTCAACACTAACATTAGTGTACAAGAGTGATGTAGGCAACTTTGTGTAAGCTTTCTTCTATCTAGGTTACATTATTACAGAAGTAGTGCACGTGTAACATTTCATAAAAGTTAAATGAGAAGAGTCCCCAAATTAATTAATATGATCCATGTTTATTTTGACGCAATATTAGAATTGGCAATAATGTCCAATTGCTTCTTCTACTTCCACTAGAAGACATTTGCATGACACTGGCTGTTGTTTCACACAGACAATTGAGAGTGTTTTTGCTAAAGCTGCATTATGTGCACTTTTAGGCATGTCAGGACATGTTGAGTGTTCCTTCTTTCCATAACACTTAATTTATTACACCTTTTTTTCAGTCTGATGTTTGTTTTATTATTTAAGTTTATATATAATAACGTGTTTTGTTAAATACTATAGTTATTTTTGTGTTGAATACGTGATCGTCATAAACCATCTAAAAAAGGACTAGACTGCTTTTTAAAGCAAGGCTAAATCCCTGTCTGGTTTCACATGAGTTGGCGCGCGCGCGCACACAATGGGTCACCACAGTTGTCGTGTAAGGGTGAAATTTCAGCACGGTGTCTGTCTGCATTCACTGGAATGCGATTGCAACCCCCTTTGTTATGGTGAGAAGCTGGAAGAATGTTCCGTCAATTAAAATTCCTTAGGCTGACCTGTTGCCAAAAGGTATTTTAAAGCTGGGGCTATTTGACTAAGAATGCGCGTCGTCATTGGCGAGCAGGTACTCATCAGCTGAGTGCGCATTCTAGCCCAAACCAGCGGTTAGCGCTGCACTTTCACAATATTTCTGCACAATCGGTATCAAATCGGCTCATATTGCTTTTTGTCTGTGTTTCAGGATGTTCGAATAAGACGAGTAGAAAACCTGCAGCAGTTAAACTGCCGGGCAACGCTTTGGTTTTGCCTTTTGTTCTAAGCGCTTTTCTGCTCGTCAGCGCTGCGTAATTTGTCATTATAGATAAAATAAAAACATTATGAATTAATTGAATTTTAAATTATACGCACACATATAACAGATGTTTTATAGTGGAATATAACTTTTTTATTTCTTTATGTATTTATTTAGTTAGTTACTTAGCAAAAACAGCCTTGTTAGCAGAAGAAACTAACTCATGTTACAGTTTTCAAACTTTTGACAAGTGGTCTACTGTAAAACAACAATATGCCAATGTTCTTCCTCATTGCACCTATAAGGACAAATGTGTCCAAATCTACAATAATAATTATAATAAAAAATAGTAATAATAATAATTGTTAATAATAATAAAACAATAAAGCACATTTGGGCAAACTGGCTAGATTGGAAAATCATTTCGCCGAATTGGACCTTTTAAAGAAAAAGTAAAAAGACTGATTGTGTCTGTTTTTTAACTGGTGTTTGCAATTGTTTCTAGTCTTTTGTGATCAATGTAATTTATAGATGGATAGTAGGCTGCATAAAAGTATGAGTGCCATAGAAGAAGTTCTCGTTCAACGATTATTATTATTTTCTGGCTGGGTTTAAGCGGTTCACAGAAAAAGAAAAAAAAATGAGAGAGAAAAAAAGATCCGACTCAAAAGAGCCACTCGTTCACCAATCGGACATCGCTACTGGGTAAGGGGGGCGAGGGGCGGGTGTTAGTATAAATTTCCTCTCACTACATATTCCTTGCCTGTCCTCTGAACTTTGAGACAGCCACAAGCATCACTCAGAGATATGCAACAGACTGGAAATTAAACAAAGCACCTCTTTAGTACAACAGAAAGTAAACGTCGCTTTCCACAAACCGCCTGCCATGGATAATTACCATGTATTCTGTGCATCTTGCCGAAAAACGGAGGAAAGAAGAACAACGGTAAGAGAAAGTGATTATGACATGTATTCAGCACGTTTTAATAATTGCATAGTTGTGAATATTTATACTCGTGAAATGTTGAGCATTAATGTAAAACTTTGAGAAAAGTTTGGAGAATCATCCTCCTTTGGAGGCTTTGAGAGATTTAAGTGCAGCCACTTGATTGTATCATTGATAAGGATAATTACTGCGTCTCCTCAGTACTTTGTGCTGTCTTGTATCTTTGCTTTTGTGATTAAAATCAGCACAATCACATCAGTAACATCTGTTTAAGCAGCGGATTTATGAAGTGACTCACTGAAATCTGTTTTCATTTCACAGATGCGCTCACTGATAGTCTTCATTCTGTCATTGTCCATGTTGATATCCAACGTAGCGGCGGGGGAGACTCTCTGTGGCGGAGAACTAGTGGATACACTTCAGTTCGTGTGTGGAGAAGATGGCTTTTATATCAGTAAGTGTATCTCTCTGGTGGCTGTCAAGAAATGTAAACATTTACACAGCCATTTGTCCTGCAGTTGTAGGTTTAAGTCGAGCAGTCTTTCAAATGGCTTATTGTATATTTACATGAGCACTATTGACTGTCACGATGAGTGTATTAATGAGGAAACGTCCCTTTGATTGAGTTCTCAATGCAAGCCATTAGTGCAGTTAACTGCTGTTAATGCAATCGTTTTGGGTGGACTGGATTTGAATTAGTCTGCTTGTTTGCAAAAGATTCCTCTCTCTCTTTTTCTTTCTCTCATCCTCTGTATTCCTATCAGATGACGGTGGACTTCCCCCTTTTGTACCTTTCCTGCTGTTCTTTATCTTTTATCTATGTTTAGTAAGCAAATGGCAAGGTTAAAAGATCCGTTCTGCTAGCTATTCACACGTCCCTGGGAACATAGAACAATATTTGCTTTTTCTGTTCTTTGCGACATTTCAAAGTCCTAATCAGATCCGCTAGTGTCCAAACTAAAAAGGGAATCACAAACAACAGGCACGAAAGAAAGGAATCTGTTGATGCTGTCTCCGATTTCAGAAATCCTAGGAACATGCCAGCAGCCACATGTGGGATTTGGTGAAATATAAACAATAGGGTGTGAATTGGTAGCGTTGGTAGCTTTCCAGGGGAACCCCGGAGTTGATCGCTTACCTTCTCTTCCCCCACCCAGGCAGGCCGAACAGATCAAACAGCCGCCGTCCTCAGAGAGGAATAGTGGAGGAATGCTGCTTTCGGAGCTGCGAGCTGCGTCTGCTGCAGCAGTATTGTGCCAAACCGGTGAAGTCAGAGCGAGATGTTTCCTCCACCTCACTGCAGGTCTTCCCAGTGTCACAGGCTCTTCACAAGGTACATGAAGCTGCTTATCTCCCCTTCCCCCTGCTGAAAAGCCAAGCACAATGATTTTGCTGAACCCACAAACACAGACTCAGACTAGACAGGCTAGTCAGACACGCAGCCTGTTTTTATCATGCCAAAATCAATATTAACCATGTCTCCACTCTCAGAATTGCTGAGCGATGAGGAAAACGGCACAGATCATCAGAAATCTTTAGAATGCATTAAAGACGATGTAGGAACAGCACTGAGGGAGATAGTTAGTTGCACAAACAAAAGGCCATGGTAACACCATGAAACTCCACTGGACAGCATGCACAATGATGTCATTATTCCAAGCACCAAAACAAGTACAAGTGTTGTGCCGCATTCTGGCAAATTTTTGTGCCATGTGCTCTTGGCATGGAAATATGTCAAGCGTTGGCAAGACAGTTGGCCAGCTGGCCATGGCTTGGATTTGAAAATAACAAAAAACAAACAACCCAACAACAACACAATAGTCACCACCACTTGAGAATAGTGTATTTGCATATTTGGATATCGTTCAACAAAGAATCGTTTTTCGTTCTGTGTTGTTAAAGATGGTGATATACAATTGTTATCTTTAAATGAACTACCCTAAAATTGGAATATATACTTTGGTAATATTTTTGACTTGTAAAAAATTCAAATCATAAATCATCAAAGCAGTTTAAAGTTACTGGGCCTGTTTCAGTAAGGTGGTTCAACCAACTCAGAGTTTAAACTTGAACTCTGAGTTCACTTTCCGAGAGATTAAAATCTCAGAGTTTTCAGTTTCAGAATAGCTGATCTGAATTGGGTCAATCAAGTGTGAGTAGACTAATTCAGAGTTAAGTGCGCGACTATAAAAAAGCATTGATAATGGAGCGCAGATATTACGAGTCACCAACATCTGAAAAAAGAGATCAGCTTTTTTTTCTCCAGCTGAACTTGATGTGCTCATGCAAAGTTATAGCAAATATGTCCATACATTTAAGAAAGCAACACCACTGCATTAGTGAAACAGAGACAGTTAGCGTGGGAAAACATAGCTGCTCAAGTTAATGCATAAGTTTACATTTAAAATAATCAAAGTATTTAAATATTTAAATATAATAAAAAAGTAATGTAATGTGTGACGTTTATTGACTTTTGACTTGAAAAAGGGGGGATTGGTCATAATTTTGAAGTTATTTTAGATGTAATTGCATTAAATTACATAAAATATGCTACTGCATAGTTTCTACAACAAATTTGACAAAACAAGAATGCATATAAACTTAGCTTAATGTTTAGTGGAAATGTTTAATTTAAGGTTCCCACTTTTACACACGCTGATCAGTTTAAGATAACATTTCTAAAATTGAGTTTTTAATGGATCAAAAGTGCACTTGTGTGTCTGATTTTTAATTATTGATCAAGTATAGAGGCTGATATGACATTTAGAATGTACGCAGTACTAACAGATAGTGTTTAGAACGAGTAATAATCCCATTAATCTAATTACAGTACATGTCCCTGTCGAAGGACAGTGAGTTTAAGCTAATTATTTATTTTTTGCAATAATATCAAAGGTAAAACTTATAAAAAGGGATTTGAATCTAATTGTAATTTTCCCCAAAAAGGACAAGCCATTCTCGTAACTTTGTGTAACTGAAATGTAGGCAAGGAATGACTAAAACTAAGGTGAGAAATACACTTTGTCTTTTAAAAAGGGGAGGAGATCGACAGAAACTCAGAGTTTAGAGAATAAACCCTGCTCCTGACCAGTTTAGGTTCACAGAGTAAGTTACCACTGACTCTGAGTAAAAGTTACCTCTCTTTCACAAACAGGCTTGACTTAACCTGCTTTCTCGTGTTTGACAAACCTGTCATTTTGAAACGAAAAACCCAGTTTCTCTCATTTCAGGGTTAACATACTCTGAGTTTTCACTTAACCTCCTTTCTGAAATGGGGCCACTATTGTGTTCAGTGTAGTCAGTCTGTAGTCAGGATGTGAACCAGGGTAAGCGCTATATAATGAGCAGTCAATATACAATTAACAGTAGTTTTGAAGCTACTGGCCATAATCATAATAGTATTTTCATTTATATTTATATATTTTTTACTTTATCCAAAGCAATGCTGACTGCAATGTATATATTTCATCATTTCAAGCATTCTTTTATAATTAAACTTACAACCCTGGAATTTTTATTGTCAAAATTTTAAAGTCACTTGATAATAGCAGTGAATAGTAGTGACAGCTACTCAGTGGATTTCAGAAACTACAAACTACATTTCTTTCTGTTTTTCAGGACACCATAAATGTGAAGTACTCCAAATATGAAGTATGGCAACGAAAAGCTGCCCAGAGGTTAAGGAGAGGAGTCCCATCCATTCTGCTGGCCCGAAAGTTCAGGAGACAGGTGGAAAAAATCCAAAATGAGGAGCAAACCAGTTTCCACCGGCCCCTCATGACCCTGCCCAACAGACAACCTGCCATCGTCCCACACGTCCTGATCAGCACATCCCAAAAATGATCACCAGCCATCCCAAATGGCAACAAACAAAGGATTATAGCCAAATCTTGGTCAGTAGAGGCACTTTTTCATGAATCATACCACTCGCCCGCCGTCTTTCCAAAACCAGATTATGAACACTCTGTGTGTTATCAGCCTTCGAAATACAAGTTAGCGTTGAATATAATGTGAAAAGAGAGATGAATGCAGTCTTGGTGCATATTATGGGCATGCCCAGAACTGATGCGGAGAAAGTTGCCAGAACGCACGTCAAAAGTCTGTCATCTGCAAAAGCATTTATGTTTCTGTCTTGCTTGCGCCCTGTATTGAATGTCATATTTTAAGGTATGAATTTATCGAGATTAGAGTCCTTGACCTGCACCTTTAAAGTGTCACACCTGTGGCATGAAGACAGAAGAAGAGGAAAGAAAATGTTGGCTGGCTGTGGAAAGCCAAGGACTGATGTTATTGGCACTATTTTTTACTGGACTGCGAAAAATGGTAATTGTGGTGCTAACTTTGCAAAAAGACTCAAAAGGAGTTTGCTCAAATTTTTCCGTTTTAGGAAAAAAAGCACAAGATTGTATTCAAAAGACAATTCAGCAAGGCTTGTCGTTTGGAGATGATCCCAGCCATGGAAAAAAAAAAAAAACTTTCCAAGCTTGGTTGTTCAAGATCCATATTCTGCTCTCTGGAGAATGAAGTTGAAGCCTTTGCTATCAAAACAAATGTGACATTGCAATGGAAGACAGGAAACGGAGGACATCTGCAATCAAGTAGGCCCAGTCTTGGAGTTGGGACAAGAGGAGTCTTGCATGTTTTGAGGTGTCATACTGTGTATTATACAATAACATTCCTGTTTCCAGTCTAAGTTTCTGCCATTTTATCTTTGCAAATTGTCTTCACTGTTATGTAGACAGTATTTTACACTTATACACACAACAAAAATGGAACAATCCTTATAAAGGGAAATCAGCAATAACCTTGCATATTCTCAACATACAATTGTAGTATTCCAGTGCTTTTGCTCGAAACAAACAAATGGAAAGAAATACTTGAATATCTATGAAAAGTCTCCTTAAATGTTGTCATTGACCCAAACATGACCAGTCTATCAAATTGAGCCACCAAACGTTTTCTTTAAGTAATGGCACTGTATCATGGCATTATTTATTTTGATATGAAATCCATAAAAATCAGTCCCAATGAGAGATGACATGCACAACTTGCAGTTTTATTTTGTATATTTTTAGTCATTCTGCTTATGTATGTATGTATGTATGTATGTATGTATGTAGATGCTATGTACCAAAAAAATGTCTCTTTTTTAAGTAAAGTCAATGGAAGCTTCCAAGGTTGTCCTGACTCACTTTTTTAATGGCTCATTTTACTCCTGTGTTGCCCAATCTCAAGTCGATAGCTTTTGGAATGTATTGGGAACAGCAAAACAAGTGCATACACACACAGGCAGTGACCTGGCTGCCCTAAGGGAAGGGTGAAGGCTGGGGAACACTTACTCTTGATGATTTGCTGACTAACCTTGACAAAATGCCATAGGTCAGCTCAGAAACATGCAGGCTCCATATCAGCTGTGCACCATGAAAAGGTGAACCTCTTCTTCAGTGCCCTTAAGGTTTACCAAGTCTTCTTTCTGAGGTCTGTTTATGAAGGTATTGCAATTCCAAGTATTTCCGAATCACAATAGACATCTTCCAAATCTCAAATGACAAAGATCTAACGCTAGTAGGAAGAACATGGTTACGTCAAGCAAACAGTGGTTGTTTTATAGACAAGTTCCATGGTATTAGTTACTAATACATGGTATAGGTATAGCATTTGCATTTAAGGGGTAGTTAGTTAACATTGGTTTGATGGTTCCCTTCAGGCATTCTCTAAGTAACCTCACAACTATGTGTCAGCTAGCAGTCATTACGATAATATTAGTCTGTCTGCTGCTTAATGTTTGCTAACATGTTTACTTTAATGGTCCTCAGCAGACATTCTACTGATAACTTAGCAAGTACATGCTAGTTTATTTTACTAGCCCTAAAGTAACAGTTTACTAATAGTGTAATAACCATTAGTTATATGTGTAGTTGCAAAATTACTAGACAATGGAACTTGTCATTATTCAGTGACCCCCATTATGCTTCAGATCTGTATAGGTGTGTCCTAATTTGCATAAGCATGTTTGAAAATTCCAAAAAGAAAAGTGGCATTTTAAATACCCAAGCGATGCACTTGTTTAACCCTGTCCCACACACAAAAAGTGTGAAATGTTGGACCCTTCATGCACTTAATTGTAAGCTATATAGTTTAGGAAGTAAGCCTTTTAGTCTCCAATGTAGAATGAGAAAATAATTTTAAATGATCTGTAATAAAGTGAATTGTTTTGGGACACAGCTTGAATTCCATTACCTTTTTTATACAGTAATTAAAAACACTTGTATACACATACTTAAAATGTTAAGATTGGTCAAAGTGTGTCCCACACAATTTGAAAAGTGAAGCTAAATAATTTAGATCTCCCCCTAGTGGTGGGCTTCAGTATAGGACAGTGCACGTCATAAACCCCACCCTCTCCATGTAAAGAAATGGTACACGAGTTAAACTCCATAATCACTATACAGTTTAATCATTTTATGTAATTCATATCACACAAATTAATGTTCCAAGTGTTTATTTTTTTAATACATGTGCATTTATTTAGGTCAAGGATGTCCAAACTCGGTCCTAGAGGGCCGTTGTCCTGCATATTTTAGTTCCAACCCCAATTAATCACACCTGATCTAGCTATATAATCTCTTTCTAGGTATACTAGAAACTTCTAGACAGGTGTGTTGAAGGAAGTTGGAGCTAAACTATGCAGGACACCGGCCTTCCAGGACCGAGTTTGGACACCCCTGATTTAGGTATAAGTTAGGGTGCTTTCACACCTAGACTTTTGTTCCGGAACCTGGCGCGTTTGCCCAGTTAGCGCGGTTCGTTTGACATATGTGAACAGGCCAATCGCGCTCGGATCCGCGCCAAAGCAATCGCTCTGAGACCGCCTGAATGAGGTGGTCTCGGCTCGATTGAAACGGACCCTAGAGCGGATCGATTGTAGTGAGAAAGCGATATGATCCGAGCCCGGCTATATCACAGTCTTTTATGAATATGTAATAGGCATACGGCTATTTGAAGAAAGAATTTTGAGTAGGGCGGGAGGTCATTCCAGACATCCCAAGTCTCCTGGAAGTTCCAGGAGTCTCCCGCAAATGCACAGAGACTCCCTGATGCCCGCAAACGATTGATAATCTCCCGGAAATCTCCCTCTCGGTCCTCAAAATGCGTCGCGCACCCTTCTCATCACCCCTCCCCACCGCATCCCTCCTCGCTCTTCAGACATGTCGTGCGCACCCTGTCAAACACCATCAAACCACCCCCGACAGCTTAGCGGGACTCTTTAAAATAAACCGTGAAACTCTGACCAACGTGAGGACAATTTACTCACACGTGACTTGTTTTAGCTGTTTTGGTCCGTTTAGAAACTTTGCAGTGTGAAAGCGAACCGCTCCAAGAACAAAGAGCAACAATGTAACAATTTGAATCCCTGTTTCAGAACAAATGAATCGATTCACTAGTGTGAAAGCACCCTTAGGCTATAACAGAGTTAAGGCTTCAGTTTGTGGGAGTTTAGGTGCATTACTTTGACATGTACTTTGACTTTGTACCTCACAATAATGATGACTACAGTATCCTGGCCATGATGGAACATTTTGACTACACCTTTATACAGCAGTAGTCAAGATATGTTGTATGCCACATACCTTTTTTCAGGTCAGGGTGTGCGTTTACTATGGGCAGTACAACAAATTAAAAACTGCTCTTCTAAAAATGCTCACAATTGAACATTTCTGCATCTGTTAGAGCTTTTAAAAAACAAAGAGCACTCTTATTGAAAACAACTCCACAATACGCTTGCCTCTTGAAAAAAATGCTTTATTTCAGCAGAGCGACACACAAGTGTCCAATTGCCGATACTAAACACACCCTAATATGTTGTGGAAGAAACTTTGTTGCGAGTAAGTGAAGTTTCATAAACTAATTTTGAGAGGATCACATACTATGATTGATCGTGGCTGGTCCTGCATCAGCAATCATTGACAAACCAATCAGATGAATCCAAGCCTCCAAAATTGTCACTTGTCTTAACCTCTCTTATCTTCATTTTTGAAGAATCCCCCAAATCCACCCCATCTCCCCCTTTCCTCCTTTACCAGAGGGAGATCTCGAGACCTACTTGATCTCGAACCCAATTCTATGCCAGTGGTTTCCAATGTGGGGGTCGCGGGACAATGACAGGAGGTCGCTTAGTGATTTCCAGAAGTCAAATAAATTTTATTAAACTATTAGAATTACTATATTTTATCCATAACCCACAGAAGATAAAAATAGTTAATAGATACATAAAAAAAAACACCAACATGCAAACGAAAAGCCATCAGCCTTTCAATTCTTTTTTTCTTCATAGGATTGTGTGTTTATGTTAGATCAACAACACAGCACTAGCGTCAGCTGCAGCAGATTGATTTTATAGCACCAGGTTAAACTTTCTGACACCTTTATGGCGATCAAACACATTTAAAATAAATACAGGCCACAACTGAATATTGATGATGATCTCTGAGTGGTGGTCTCCAAAATTAAACCAAGAATAGACTAGTGCTGAAAACATTGTGTCCACCAGTCTCTTCAGGTGAGGTTAATGTTAAATGAATCAAATGAAAAAATTGTTATATAAATCATAACCTATAATTGTTAGACTGTTGCACTTTTTTGTATTGTTAATATGCTTGTTTATGTAGGCCTATATTGTTGTGTGTGCAACACTTCTACATTTATAACCATCTCCGAGGAATGTGGGGGTCGCAAGTCACTGGTATTGTTATTTTGGGGGTCACGGGCTAAAAAGTTTTGAAATCCTTGTTCTACGCTATATGACCAGACTGGAGCCCTGGGCTCAAGTATCTCCAAGCTCAGGGTTCTCTCCCGGGACAGTATGGCAAACCAGCAATTAGTATCAAGCAATAGCTAAGTGTGAACTCTTGAAACTTGTTTTACAGTTTTGTTTAGTTTTTTTGTAATGTAATGTGTATTTATATAGCGCATTTATCGTCACAATCATGAGAGGGGGTCTCTCCACACCACCAGCAGTGTGCAGCATCCACTTGGACGATGTGACAGCAGCCACAGGACAACGGCGCCATTGCGCTCACCACACACTAGCTATAGGTGGAGTGGAGAGACAGTGATGGAGCCAATTCGGTGGATGAGGATGATTGGGAGGCCATGATGGGTAAGGGCCAATGGAGGGAATTTGGCCAGGACACAAACGTGTTTTAAAGCTTCGAATGACTGAAGTCACATGGAATAATTTGACAATATTTTTGGATCCTTTTCTTTTTTTGAACTTTTCTGGACCCTTGCTGGGAGATGAGAGAGCTCTCAGACTTCATCTAAAATATCATAATTTAAGTTCCAAAGATGAAAGTGGATCGAAACAACAAAAGGATGAGTAATTAATAACAGAATTTAACATTTTTATTACATCTTTAAACATGCAATTAAAAGCAAAAAGCAAATGGGAAAATGCAGAATTCCCCAGTACATGATGCTAATAGGAACCTCAATTGAGTATGCTTAACGATTTTACTTAATTGTATTACTTCAATGTTTATTCCAAGAATCATTGTGAACATAAACAACTGGAAGTCAAATATACAAATAAACACACATACAAGATCAAGCTTTTAAAGTGCAATAGGAGATCTTGTTAAATGCTAACGTTAGTCTAGCACTGAAAGCTGTCCTACCTTGCAAATTGCCATCTAAAGTCACACCTCGTGAATGTACACTAGATAACATCACTACAACACATCACATAACAATAACATTCACTATCAGGATGTGAAGAGACTTCACCCAGTAAAACATGTTTCTGAGGACGCGTTTGCACCTTTAATTTCTACAAGCTTTAAATATATACCTGATATGCAGTATTATTATTATTGTTATTATTGCCTAATTAAGTGGTAAGCACTGTCGTCTCACAGCAAGAAGGTCGCAGGTTCAAGTCCCAGCTGGACCAGGAGGCATTTGTGTGTAGAATTTGCATGTTCTCCCTGTGCTTGAGTAGATTTCCTCCGGGTGCTTTGGTTTCCTCCACAGTCCAAACATATGTGCTATAGGGGTAAACGATAATTGACCGTAGTGTATAAATGAGAGTGTATGGGTGTTTCCCAGAAGAGAGGGTTTTACTCTCAATGCTGGATTGCGGTAAAAAGGGCATCCGGTGGTAAAACATATGCCAGAGTAACTGGTGTTTCAATATGCTGTGGTGACCCCTGATAAATCAGGGAACAAGCCAAAGAAAAGTGAGTGGGTGATCTCTAATTTAAATTCTTTAATGTAGAAATCTAGAAAGTTTTACAGGATGTTAGGGTGAACAATCCTTTAAAACAGAGTCAGAAAAAATGCACACATGCACAAATTACTCCTGTGAAAATGCTTTGAATGTTGAGGTGTTAAACAGTAGCCGCAACATTTTTAGTGGTAACCCCAGTTGTCTACACTTCATCCAGACTCACTCCACCCCAAACCCCAGGAAACTCTGCAGGCCTAAACCTGCTCCTAACAGTCTGCTTCATACCTTATGAATATTTGCAAAAGCTAAATGCCAGATATTAATTTGCCTGACTTTGTGCCTTGGGGGTGTTTATGTAAGACTTGGAGGAGTTAAGATGTGATTTAAGGACAGGCCTGTTTTCTTTAGAGCTCCAGGTTTGTGGAGCTATTAACAATATGAGGGGGAAAAACAGGAACGGTACCTGAAGGCTGAACTTCAAAGGCTTTGACGTTCTTTGGTTCACTTCAACTATCTTTCAATCTATCAGCTCTCTGCTTTGTCATTTATCTGTTGTGCTGCCCTTGTTCTTACATGTTGTATCGTGGGAACTAAAGGATGTTTTTTTTGTGTACAAAAGGATCATGGTTTAATCTTTTTGTGGTTGCTGTACATAAAAATCTGGGTACAGAATCAGGTTAATGGGAAAGTGGATGATGGTGCTCGTGTCTGAGATCATCGCAAGCTTCTGTTCAAAAGATGTCTGGAGGAACAGATTCGCACTGACACAGTGTGCCTGTTGTTCAGTATATTGTGTGAAGTGAGGGCTGCAACTATCGATGTCCAACTGAGAGAGATATCTGCTCTCTAATGTGTAGGCAAAGCCTGAAATCCGTCGCAGGCAAACAAACAACCGCTGAAGAGTCACAAAAGGTTTTCACAGAATGATAAACAGGGTGCGGATTGGATTAATGCTTGAACCACCCTGAAGGATGTCAAAACTAGATTGGATAGATTTTTTAAACAGAATCCTTTGTCCACACATGGAAGTTACAGTAAACAATAGCTGCAATATTTTATGGTCAACTATTTATTGGTGCAGGAATAAAAACTTGTCCCTGTTGAGCTAATTTGACAGTTCTAAATTAGAAACTGGTCGTTGTTGATAATTGTGCCTGTGAAATAGCCCATCACAGTAGAGATGCAGGGATCAGCTGAAATGTCACCCGAATCCATGGCTTCATACTAATCATCCACCCGCAGTGGTGTAAAGTAAGTCTTTACTTTCCTTCAACCTGCAGTCACTACTTTATTTTTTTCTTGTCTATGGGGATTAGAAAAATCAGTGTGATTCCTGTCCAATCAAATCACACATAGAAAATAAATTGCATCATAATGAACTACCTCAAGACATGAGCGCTTTATGATTGCAGCAAACTGTTTAGAAGCATTAAAAGTGTCCAAGAAGATTGTCTAAAATCTTTACACGTATTGACCCAGAGACTGTGAAATGCATGACACTGATGTGAAGATGACGGATGTTTGCTGTATGATGACTAAAATGGCCTTAAACACCCATCAGGCACAAGAGGTCAACATGATGTTAGATTGACGTTGTACCCCAACGTCATGGGGACATTGCATATTGTTTGGAAATGAAAAAAGGGTTGACGTCAGAACCAACGTCAGGCCAACTTCAATGTCCAACCTAAAATCAACCAAACATCAACGTCTAATGATGTTTCAGTTTGAGGTTGTGTGGGCATAACCACCAAGATATCTATCAGATGTTGGATTTTCTTTGCCATACCGGATGAATACATGTCAGTATTTGTTGTCAATATGATGTTGGTTTAAGATTTTGGCCACTTTCTAACAACCTAAATATCAACGTCATTTGACGTCATTAATAGACATCAAAATAACGTTGTCCTTAAGATGCTGACTAGACAATGAATTTTGGTCACCTAACATCATAACCTACATCTAACCTAATATTAATGTATAAAGACGTTGTGTGCCTGCTGGGCAATAATTAAATGCACTACAGAATGTTACGTTTACACACATCCACAAATTACATGTAAATGCATCAGCTTTTTACAGCGTAATACTCACTACTCACTACTCTTGAATACTTTTGAAAGGTCTACTTTTTACTCATGCTTTGAGTAATATTTACAACAGATACTTGTACTCTACTTGCACTACATTAGCAAGTAATGGTACTTTAACTTAAGTATGATTTTTCAGTATACTCTTTACACCACTGTCCACCCATCACACACATATAATTTTATCTGATATATATATATATA
>CAIGQZ010033024.1:1723515-1739944 GCA_903798205.1 Danio tinwini
ACACACACACACACACACACACACACACACACACACACACACACACATGCCTAAATGCGCTTATAAACAGTGGCTCTGGAGATGTTTACTACTGTGGCTGAGAGAGCTCAAAAGTGCTGTTAAGAAAACCAATGCAATCTCAAATGCAGCTTGTAACTTTTTGGATTTAGGGGTTCGTTCATATCAATGTGTATAATATGTGTTGTACATTTTACTATGACTTTCTCTTCCCCCAATGAGGGGTAGGTTTAGGGGCATGCTTCATTTTAAAGAGCTTTAAAATGGTTTTGGGGGTCTCCAACATGTCCGATATGCATGCAAGGTCAAAAAGCACTTTCATTGTTTTATAATATATATCCCAAACACCTCCTTAGCGGGATGCTAATCTGCGCTGATTGGTCCTATGACTCAATCTGTTGTGATTGGTCGACTGTGTTCTGCGCGAGACAGAGAGAAATTCCCACAATGGCTTATCATCACTGTTAAAGTAGTCAGAGCGCAGAGTATATGTGTGAGCCCAATGCAGAAATGCATTAAAGCAGTGCAGTTTAGCACCAGTATATTGCTCTATTCTTGACTATACGTAAAACAGTGACACACATTTAGTATTAATCCACACAGTGGCAAAAGCTGAACTATTTTGAAACTGGAGCACAGCACGTGTGTAGGAACAGCTGGCGGTGGCCATAGCATAAACAAAGCAGCACGTGTCGCATTTTCAACGTGGCTTTAGACGCGATATGAGAATATAAAGAGTTAATCAGATACAGTACAAGCAGTTACAAGTAACAAAACACAATCAAAAATACATAATTTGCAAGCTATAGAGAAAACGAGGCTACCATTTTAATCACACTTAAGTTACTTACACTTGTAAAATGGAGGAATAAACTGATCTATGAACTGTGTACTGTAAAGTTCCTGTCAAGCTCTGACAAAGTCTCGAAGATCAATAGTCTTTTTTGATCCTTCCTTTAACAAATGGCCAACGAATCCCCTATTGTAAGCGTGTAGATTGCTGAAGCACTCGTCAGTAAAATGACGGGAACACAGCACAAGGCTGGGGCTATAATGCTGAGGTATTTTTGCATAAATAAACTTCAACCACTGACTCTTCACAGCCTCATCAGGGAAAATAACACCAACTTTCCCTCACACTCCAGAGCACAGTGTCTTCTTGACATTATTCAACCGGGATCTGCTACAGTGTTTGTCTTCCTCTTTTTCTTTCTACAGTGTTTGTGGGCGGGGGTTTCAATTTTCCCGTGTCTGCAAGTGCAACAAATAGGTGGGGCTTAAGTTTTGTATCGACATCAAGCCAACACAGCTAAAGACTCGTTACAGCTGCGATTAATACGAACCACTATGAGTCGACTCTTTTACAGATGAGTGAATAATTTAAACACGGTGACTTTCAGATTTAAGCCTTAGCTGGATATTTCACTTCACTTGGAACTGTGTTTCACACATTTTCAAAAACCTATAATAGGGGCTCTTTAATTTTTTTTTTATGTTTTCATACAAATAAAGTCATATGAATTTATACAAATTAGCAACTGTTTCAAACAATACATAAAATCAATACCTTGTGAGATCGGATTGAAGAAAATGAATGGAGAAAATATTTTCATTAATTTGACAACACAAATATGGAAATGCACTACAAATATAGCAGACCACACAAAATGATAAGCCCGGCTGCTTCCTGTTTAGAGTAAACAGTGTTGTCTTAAGGCTGGTTTATACTTCTGTGTCAAGTAATTGGCGTGACCCATAATACCTGCCATGTGCATAGCCGTGCATTTATAGTTCTGCGCGCTGTTTGTGTTTCTTTGCTATTAACACTTTATAACACTGCTAGCTGGCAGTAAATTTTTATGTTCCTCTGTGTCAAGTTTTTTGTGGGTGTTAATTTTTTTTACGCTACCTTAATGTACAAGTAACTAAAATTCGCTCATTTAGAGGCGGGAACTGGCGGACATGCAACAACTTTAATCATAGGGTAAACACAAAACAAAACTTTCCATTTGGAGCTTCTTTACAGAACTTGACACTTGTAAACACTCGCTTCAATGGGTTCTCAGCTCTCAGCACCGCCCACACTCCTCACTGCTACCAAGCCAACCAATCACAGAGCTTGCGGTACACGTCGTTGCAACATGTAGTTAAATTTTTTTGAGAAGTGCGTGTCAGTGTTGGCGTCAGCCGCGACGAGTTTCCTCTGGGTGCTCCAGTGTCCCTAACAGTCCGAAGACATGAGCTATAGGTAAATTGGATGATCTAAATTGGCCATAGTGCATGAGTGCGTGCATGAATTTGAGTGTATGGGTGTTTTTCAGTACTGGGTTGCAGCTGGAAGGGCATCCACTGCATAAAACATATGCTAGAATAGTTGCCAGTTCCTTCTGCAGTGGTGCCCCTTGATAAACAAGAGACTAAGCTGAAGGAAAAACGATTGAATGAATGAATAAATGTGAATCATTCAGATACTGTACTAATTCAGTCACGCAGTGCTTCAAGATAAAACAAGATAATTGCAATATTAATCATTTTTCATGCTCAAAGAGTAAAATAGACAACATTATAAACATGTACACCTTAAAAGCAGTGAAATTCAAATGTAAACGGTTTTAAAGGTAATTGTATGTGCTTAACATCCATTCATTCATTTTCCTTTGGCTTAGTCCGTTTATTCATCAGGGGTCCCCACAGCAGAATGAACCAGCAACTTATCCAGTGTATGTTTTATGCTACGGATGCCCTTCCAGCTGCAACCCAGTACTGGGAAGCATCCACACACACTCAAACACTACGGCCAATTTAGTTTATTCAAACACACTTGCATTCACACACATACACTAATTGTATGGCCAATTTAGCATACCCAATTCACTTATAGCGCATGTCTTTGGACTGTGGGAGAAACCGGAGCATCTGGAGAAAACCCACGCTTACACAGGGAAAACATGCAAACTCCACACAGAAATGCCAACTGACCCAGCCGGGACTCAAACCAGTGACCTTCTTGCTGTGAGGCGACAGTGCTAACCACTGAGGCACTGTGTCACCCATTACGTACATAACATTTAAAAGAAAAAAGAAGATACTGCCATTAATTTAAAATTAAGTTCTAGTCAATATTTATTTGCAAAAACTCATCCAGACTGTTTAAATAAGAGCTTTCTACACAACAGATCTTCATTCTAGTCAAATTTCACAGAAATGCTGTCACTAGATCCTCAAACAAATTGTACCACTCTCAAAACTAGTTAAGACATGACAAACATTTGTCATAAAAACAGACATACATTACAAGTTTCTCATTTGTCAGCTGTAAATTTGCATATATCTCGGTTGCTATTCTAGAAAAGCCCTACAGCTAAAACAATGCACCTTATCCCAATTATGCTTATATATATTTATTTCCCAAATAAATTTATATATAGTTGAAGTCAGAATTATTAGCCCCCCTTAGATTTTTTTTTCTTTTTTAAATATTTCCCAAATGATGTTTATTAGATCAAGGAAATGTTCACAGTATGTCTGATCATATTTTTTTCTTTCAGAAAAAGTCTTATTTGTTTTATTTCCGCTATAACAAAAGCAGTTTTTAATTTCTTAGGAACCATTTTAAGGTCAGAATTATTAGCCTCTTTAGGCAATCTTTTTTTTGATAGTCTACAGAACAAACAATCATTATACAATAACTTGCCTAATTACTCTAACCTGCCTAGTTAGCCTTTAAATGTCACTTTAAGCTGTATAGAAGTGTTTTGAAAAATATCTAGTCAAATATTATTTACTGCCATCATGGCAAAGATAAAATAAACCAAATGAGATAAAGATAAAATAAACCAAAATGAGTTATTAAAACTATTATGTTTAGAAATGTGTTGGAATTGAAATAGAATTTTTTTTCTTCTATTCGTTAGACAGAAATTGGGGGAAAAAAACAGGGGTGAATAATTCAGGGGGGCTAATAAGTCTGACTTCAACTGTATAGTGTGTGTGTGTAGTGTAGTTTAATTTATGTACTTTTACGTAGTTTAATCTATGTATTTTAGGTCATGTTCTACATCAGCCAGTGTCACCAGAAGGTTTTAAGGTTATCTAAGCTTATATAAAATTTTCTATGTGAGACTCTTATTTTGAAAATGGGAGAGGCATGGAGACCAATAAAATCAAAGTCTTAACAACACCATGTGCTTATAGGTTGTTTTCTATATGTTGCTAAGCAAAGTACGCCAAACAGCTCATCATAGCGCAAAACGTGCAATATACAGATTTATTAAGCATTCCACCCTGAAGAGGCATACGGTGTTTCATTGTGTGTGCCTTATGAGTGTGAACAGGAACTGAGGCATCAGACCAGAACCCAGTAATATTCATGACCATTCCAAATATGATCAGCGTTCTAGGGTAATATTCTGGGGTTATAAATGAGCATATAAACCATTTCTGCAGAATTGTTAAATTTACCAAAGCCACATACATACTATGTAGATATCAGAGTAAAGATTCCTTATTAAATCAATATTTATAAGGCACTTTTAAATATAGGCTAGTTTAGGCAATTTGTAATGCTTTTATATTTCACCAAATTAGTATGATCTGATTATTTCAGTGACAATATTTAGGTGGTGGGACTAGGGGTGGGCCTTCATATATCCTACACTTTGGTACAAAATCCTACAGATTCATACTATTTATCCACTAATTCACAGACACATAAAATAGAATATATTCTCAATGTTGAGTCAAGAAATCTTATCTTCACCCTGCAAATGAGTGTAGTTTGCCAGCTACCTTTCTTTTTAGTTTATTTCAAACTGTTACACTTAAGAATAAGCATCAAAGTCAATAAATATAATCACTGTCACAAACAGTGTATTCACCAGCTAATCACTAATACTGGGATCAGATTGTTCAATTCATTTCAATAAATGTTTATTTCTATAGCGCTTTTACAATGTAGATTGTGTCAAAGCAGCTTAACATAGAAGTTCTAGTAAATTGAAACTGTGTCAGTTCAGTTTTCAGAGTTAAAGTTCAGTTTAGTTCAGTTCAGTGTAGTTTAATTTTCACTGCTGAAAGTCCAAACACTGAAGAGCAAATCCATCGATGCGCAGCTCCACAAGTCCCAAACCAAGCAAGCCAGAGGCGACAGCGGCAAGGAACAAAACTTCACCAACTGACAAAAGTGAAAGAAATTAAGAGAAGAAAAAACAGGCTCACTTGGGCACGACCATTTCTCCTCTGGCCAAACTTATTGTGCAGAGGTGCAGTCTAGGCGCCGGAGGCTGGAGAATGCTGGACGTCCATCGTGAAGAAGCTGCAGCTGTGAATAGGTCACTATTTTACAAATCACTACAATGTGACACTGTATGTGAAATTGATTGAGCCAAAATCAGGTTGATATCACGTTGTCAAATCGACATAAGGCTTACATTTGTTTTTGATTGTTAAACATTACAATATGCAATCTTGAAAGTAAATCTGAAACAAGCCTATCTATCAAGTGTATTTAAAAAATAAATGTTTGATGGGGCAATGGGGCAGATCACTGGTTTTGGACACACTGCCATGGATGCAGCAACTGTTAAATGCTAACTGCGTTTTGGATGATTAGAAAATTTCCCCTCAGTTTTATAGACATTTCATGACTAGAATTGAAATCTAAGCAGTTTCAACTTAAATAAATTTGCACCGACTGATCTTAAGATGTATCAATGTCTTTGCTTTGTCTCAATATTTGCACCAATATTTCTTTTTTGGCAAATTCGTATAATAAAAACCACAAACACTTAAAGTGGATTTTTAAAAATTACCTTTCAAACTGTGTCACAGCTCTAAGTGAATGAAAACATCCAGCAGAGTTTTAAATCTGAAAGTGTACCATGGATAAAAGTATTCATTTATTCATTGATTTTCCTTCACCTTAGTTCCTTTATTTATCAGGGGTTGCCACAGCAAAATGAACCGTCAACTTATGCAGCATATGTATTACACAGCGGATGCCCTTCCAGCTGCAACCCAGTACTGGAAAACATCCATACACACTCATTCACACACATACCTTACGGTCAATTTAGCTTATTCAATTCACCTATAGCGCATGTCTTTGGACTGTGGGGGAAACCCGAGCACCTGGAGGAAACCCACGCCAACATGGGGAGAACATCCAAACTCCACACAGAAATGCCAACTGACCCAGCCGAGGCTCGAACCAGTGACTGTCTTGCTGTGAGAGGACAGTGCTACCCACTGAGTCACTGTGTTGCCCCTGGATAAAATTACTGAACCTCAAAGTAAAAAGATTAACTCAGAGTTGTTTGAATGTGTACCTCTTCGACCATATTTTGAGACATTTCATGACATCTAAGTGAAACATTGCCCACCCAGTTGTTGCATGAACAGACCAAAGAAAACTTGAATCCCCCTCCCTCAAACATTGTAGAAATTGTGGTTTCCTCCTTGTTCTCTGTAGCATGCAAAATTTGACTTCAGCTGTGTGTGTTGTGCTAACTTTATGCAGTTTGTAGACCTCTGGTAAATCAGCTTTCACACTGAATGTGGAATGAGCTGCACTATAAAACCCATTCATTTCAATGGCTTGAGTCACACATTTTTTTGCTGCACTGACCAAAGAGCACACCCAACAGAGAGCAGGGTCAGTTGGCATTTCTGTGTCGAGTTTGCATGTTCTTCCCGTGTTGGTGTGGGTTTCCTCTAGGTCAGGGATCACCAAACTTGTTCCTGGAGGTCCGGTGTCCTGCAGATTTTAGCTCCAACCCTAATCAAACACACATAAACAAGCTGATCAAGGTCTTACTATGTATACTTAGAACACCCAGGCAGGTGTGTTGAGGCAAGTTGGAGTTAAACCCTGCAGGGCACCGGACCTCCAGGAACAAGATTGGTGACCCCTGCTCAAGGTGCTCAGGTTTCCCCCACAGTCCAAACATATGGTGATTTGAATCAGCTACTGTAAATTGGTCATAGTGTATGTGTGTGAATGTAAGAGTGTATAGGTGTTTCCCAATGTTGGGTTGCAGCTGGAAGGGCATCCGCTGTGTAAAACATATTCTGCATAAGTTGGCAGTTCGTTCCGCTGTGGCGACCCCTGATGAATAAAGGGACTATGCAGAAAAGAAAATGAATGAATGAATGAATATCAAGAATATGTTGGTGTGCAAACTGCACTTCTGAAGTGGCCTAACATATATACTCTACCATGGACTCCCAAAAGCAAAATATGAATCTTTTATAATTGACAACAGGTGCATTTTAAAAGTCCTAACTTCACTCTGACTTAATCCTGTTTAAGTCCAAGTCTGTGAAACAATCCTTGACTGTTGCACAGCTTTATGTAGAATCACCATGGAAGTGAACTGTAATTGTACAGAGCGGAGTACATATGATCTACATATTTCCAGTGGCTCTATATATGAAAAAAAGTTACATCACAGAGTGTACAGTAAATAATATGTACATATCTAATCATTCATTCATTTATTTTCTTTTCGGCTTAGTGCTTTATTAATCTGGGGTCGCCACAGCGGAATGAACCGCCAACTTATCCAGCTGATTTTACTCAGCGGATGCCCTTCCAGCTGCAACCCATCTCTGGGAAACATCCACACACACTCATTCACACTCATACACTACGGACAATTTAGCCTACCCAATTTACTTGTACTGCATGTCTTTGGACTGCGGGGGAAACCGGAGCACCCGGAGGAAACCCACGCGAACGCAGGGAGAACATGCAAACTCCACACAGAAACGCCAACTGACCCAGCCGAGGCTCGAACCAGCGACCTTCTTGCTGTGAGGCAACAGCACTCCCTACTGTGCCACTGCATCGCCTATATCTAATCATGAACACTTAAAATAATTCTTCCAAAAGAGGGCTTTTGCAGTGATGCCATTGAATAATTCTTGCAGTTGTTAAAATGTTTTTTTTTCATAATGTGAAGAGCAATTTAATAGCATAAAGGACCCTTTTGCATAATAATAAACTTTTTTTTGAATGGGAAGGTTATTTATGGGACTCTCAATGCCAGTAAAAATACCTTCTAATTTTATGAGTGCAAAGCAATTGACTGACCAGGAAGCCTGATAAATCTAAAGCTAATAATCTCAGGTCAGGATGGAAGCAGAGCCAGCTGGACCATTCTCTGGTCTACGCACAACACTAAAACTACACAGATAGTGGGCACAGTGAAACATTAATCATCTTTTTTTGTGCCAGTTGTGTAGTCTTGAACTTTGAAATGGACACATAAGACATTGAGTTTTAGACTCCCACACCATCAACAACAAATGAACAGTAACAAAAACTAACAAATGATGTCACATTATTAAAAAAAAAAATAAAGCTTGTTTGTTTTTAATGGCTATTTAAATGTCTATGGGATCTTTCTATTGCAGGAAAAAAAATTCTCTGTGCAGAAAATCCTGAACATTAAGAATATTTTTCATGCTTTGCTCACTGAAAGATTTCTTAGGGACAACATATTTTTCGTCTATGGCTTCAGTGCAAAAACATATTTTTATATAAGCTCATACAATATTTTTTATAGTTTAGATTATTACGGTGGTTCTAGTGTCTTGAAAAGCCCATTTGAAAGTACTTACTGTATAAATAATTAAACAGCTAATAATGTTTTGTGTTTCTCTTCAACATTTTACTTTCTGTTTATATTGTACACTGCATATGATATATTGTCACTGTATACTGACTTGTGTACACTGACCTCCATCATTATCTCACAATCCCAAGTTTCTGAGACATGCTATGAAGTTGTGTTGCACATTATAGTCGCGCAGACTCCATTCAAATGCTTCCATTGAAAAGTCAGCTGGTCAATTTAGAGGAATTTGTAACCCAAAAAATGATAATTTACTCACCTTCAAGTGCTTCCATGAATTTTCAAGTTTTCTTTTTCTGTTGAACACAAACAAAGATTTTTGGTCACACTTTATTTGGGTGGTCCATTTGTTGAAGGTAAGTTAAATTGCATCTACATGCCAACTAATTTTCATTAGACTATAAGTAGACTGTTAGGTTATGGTTAGTGTAAGTTGACATGCACTTGCAAAGTTTCTTATAGTCAGTTAAATGTCTGTTGAAGGAGCAGTATCAGCAGATATTAAGCAGACAGTCTACTAATACTCAAATGGACAATCAAAATAAAGTGTTACCAGATTTTTTTTTTTTAACAATGTTGAAAACTGTAACTAACTTCTAGAATCTTTGTACTTGAACAAAAAACTCATAAAGGCTTAGAAGTACTTGAGGGTAAGTGAATTTAAATTTTGGGGTTAACTATCTATTTAAATTGACCAAAGATGGTCCTAATAAATAAATGTTGTACATCTGAACCACAGTTTCCACACACATATAAAACACCACTGTTTTGAGTATTAATGAATGACAAGAATGAAAACAAATAAGCAAATCAGATCAGTTTTTAAAGAACAAAGTAATGTAAAGAGTAAAGAGTAATGGCTGTTGAAATTTCATCAACATGAATGAGTTCTATAATAAAATGTATTAAAATAGAAAAGGATTACTTAAATTGTGATGATATTTTACAATGTTATTTGTTTTACTGAATTTCGGATCACATAAAGCAGTGGTTGCCAAAGTAGGGGTCGGGACCCTCTTGGGGGTCGCTTAGTGATTTCCAAAAATAACATGCATGCTATTAAATTATTAGATTTACCATATTTTATCCATACCCAACAGCAGATAAAATAGTATTTAATAGTTACATAAAAAACAACATGCAAATAAAAAGCCATGAGCCTTTACATTTTTTTTTCCATTGGATTGCGAATCCTGGGGTTATTACACTAGATTATGACACAGCAATAGTGTGAGTTGCAGCAGATTGATTTTATGGCACAATGTTTTGAACTTTGAAACCTTTCCACTGAATCAAAATAACCTACAATGCTTCAAAATCATAGAACAGGAAGAGCTAGATAAAGTTAAAAATAGTTCTAAACCAGCTTCATGTATGTTAGATCCAATTCCAACAAAATTACTGAAAGATTTGCTACCTGTTATAGGAGAACCTCTCCTTAACGTTATCAACTCTTCTTTAGCTTTATGCCATGTTCCAAATCCTTACAAGCTAGCTGTTATTAAACCTATTATAAGGAAACCACAACTGGACCCCAGCAACTTAGCTAATTATAGGCCTATTTCAAATCTTCCGTTTATGTCTAAAATACTAGAAAAAGTTGTTTCTACCCAATTATCCTCCTTTCTGCAGATGAACAATATTTTTTGAAGTGTTTCAGTCAGGTTTCAGGCCTCATCACAGCACAGAAACCGCATTAGTGAAAATAACCAACGATTTACTCTTAGCTGCTGACCAAGGGTGCATCTCACTATTAGTTCTACTAGATCTTAGCGCCGCTTTTGACACCATTGATCACAATATTCTCATAGACCGCTTATATTCTACAGGTGTCCAAGAACAGGCTCTTCAATGGTTTAGGTCATACTTAGCTGATCGTTACCAGTTTGTGAATATTAATGGACAACTTTCACAAGTAAGACTGGTAAAGTACGGGGTCCCTCAAGGATCAGTTTTAGGCCCTTTGCTGTTTACAATATACATGCTTCCCCTGGGGGACATTATTAGAAAACATGGGATCAGTTTTCACTGCTATGCAGATGATACTCAATTATACATTTCAACTAAACCGGATGAGATGTCTAAACTGTCTAAGCTAACTGAGTGTATTAAAGATGTTAAAGACTGGATGACCAACAATTTTCTTCTCTTAAACTCAGACAAAACAGAATCATTACTTATTGGGCCTAAATCCTGTACACAGCAGTTCTCACAACTCAACCTGCAACTAGAGGGATACAAAGTTAGAGTTAGCTCTACTATAAAAGATCTGGGTGTCATATTAGACAGCAATTTAACCTTTAAAAATCATATATCCCATGTCACAAAAACTGCCTTCTTTCATCTAAGAAATATTGCTAAATTGCGAAGTATGCTATCCATCTCAGATGCAGAAAAGCTAGTGCATGCTTTCATGACTTCTAGGCTGGATTACTGTAATGCTCTGTTTGCTGGTTGCCCAGCATCCTCTATTAACAAACTTCAGCTAGTACAAAATGCAGCTGCCAGAGTTCTTACCAGGTCTAGAAAATTTGATCATATCACCCCAATTTTATCCTCCTTACACTGGCTGCCTGTCAAGTTTCGTATTGAATTTAAAATATTGCTTCTTACCTATAAAGCCTTAAATAATCTAGCTCCTGTTTATCTAACCAACCTCTTGTCTCGCTACAATCCAACCCGCTCTTTAAGATCTCAAAACTCAGGGCTTCTTGTAGTACCTAGAATAGCTAAATCGAGTAAAGGAGGTCGAGCCTTCTCATTTATGGCCCCTAAACTCTGGAATAGCCTTCCTGATAATGTCCGAGGCTCAGACACACTCTCACTCTTCAAAACTAGATTAAAGACCTATCTTTTTAGCAAAGCATACACTTAGTGCATTACATAGCGGTATGACGCATGATGTGCCCCACACATGATTTTGCTTCTTGTTTATATACACTATGAACAGCAGCTACGCTAATTATTCTCCTTATTCTGTATTTCCACCTGGGGGTACTCATCTCGAGACCCTCAGACTATGCAGTGCCACTGATGCGATCCAAGACCAGCGACGAGACGATCCCAAGGTTCCCGGACCAGGCCGTATCCTGAGCTGCTGCTGTGGTGGTCATGATGGAGAGCATGAGACTGATTCCTGTGATGCTCCAAGGACAGACGTGTCTTCACTGAGGTCCAGCTACTGCGCCTAGACTGCAGCTCTGCACAAGACGTTTGGCCATAGGAGAAATGGTCGTGCCCAACTAAGCCTGGTTTCTCTCGAGGTTTTTTAAATTCTTCACTTTCGCCAATTAGTGAAGTTTTGTCCTCGCTGCTGACGCCACTGGCTTGCATGGTTCGGGATCTGTAGAGCTGCGCATCGATGGAATTGCTCCTCAGTGTTTGGACTCTCAGTAGTGATTATTAAACCACACTGAACTGAGCTAAACTAAACTGAACTTAAACACTGAAAACTGAACTGACACTGTTTCAATTCACTATAAACGTCCATGTGAAGCTGCTTTGACACAATTTACATTGTATAAGCGCTATACAAATAAAGATGAATTGAATTGAATTTACGGCACTCGCATACATTAAAAATAAAGGCCACGACTGAACATAGAGGCTCCAGGTGACGATCTCCAAAATTAAACCAAGAATAGTGTTGTGCTGTAAACATTGTGCCCACCATTCTCGTTAAGTGAGGTTAATATTAAATTAAACAAATAATGCATTTAAAAAAATTATATTGTTGATAGACTGTTGCACTTTTTTGTGTTGTCAATAAGGCCATTTATATAGTTCCTAATGGTGTGTGTGTGCACCACTGTGTGTAATGTTTGTATGTTTAAAACCCCCTCCGAGGATAGTGGGGGTCGTGAGTGACTGGAATTGATATTTTGGGAGTCGCGAGTTGAAAAATTTGGGAACCCCTGACATAAAGCATAAGCATAAGATACTTCTTTCAGTCAGTGCCAATAACCTAGTGGGTAAGTGTGCCAACATATACAGTGAATATAAAAAGTCTACACACCCCTGTTAAAATGCAAGGTTTCTGTGTTGTAAAAAAAATGAAACCACAATAAATCATTTTAGAACTATTTCCATCTTTAATTTAAACTATAGCTTGTACATTTGCATAAAAAACAAACTCAAATCTTTTAGGTTGTGGGGAACTAAAAATAAAAAAACTAAAATAATGTGGTTGCATAAGTGTGCACACCTTTAAAGGAATACATTATGGAAACATCATTTGATTTTCTTACAGCACTTAGTCTTTTTGGGTACGAGTCTATCAGCATGTACACATCTTGACTTGGCAATATTTGCCCACTCTTCTTTGCAAAATGCTTATACTATGTCAGATTGCGAGGACATCTCCTGTGCACAGCTCTCTTCAGATCACCCCTACAGATTTTCAATGGGATTCAGGTCTGGGCTCTGACTGGGCCATTCCAAAACTTGAATTTTCTTCTGGTGAAGCCATTCCTTTGTTGATTTGGATGTGTGCTTTGGATCATTATCATGCTAAAAGATGAAGATCCTCTTTGTCTTCAGCTTCCTAGCAGAAGCTTGAAGGTTTTCTTCTAGTATTGCATGGTATTTAGCACTGTTCATCGTTCCCTCTACCTTAACCAAGACTCAGCTCCAGCTGAATAAAAAGAAACCCCAAAGCATGATGCTACCACCACCATGCTTCACTGTAAGTATGGTGTTTCTTTGGTGATGTGCAGTGTTGTTGTTTTTTTTTGCGCCAAACATACCTTGGTTTCATTAGACCATAACTCATTTTTCATGGGCTCTTGGGAGAATTTAGCTGGGCCTAGATATTCTTTGTAAGAAAAGGCTTCCGTCTTACCACCCTTGCCCATAGCCCAGACTAATGATTGTTGTCACATGTATTACACAGCCAGTGCTTACCAGAAATTCCTGCAACTCTTTTAATGTTTCTGTAGGCCTTTTGGAAACCTCCCTTTCTTTTTGTTTTTTCATCAACATTGGAGGGATGTCCAGTTCTTGGTAATGTCACTGTTGCTCCATATTTTCTCCACTTGATTATGACGGTCTTCACTGTGTTCCATGATATATCCAATGCCTTAAAAAAAATGTTGTGCCTTTTTCCTGACTGATACCTTCTAACAATGAGATCCCTCTGATGCTTTGGAAGCTCTCCGTGGACCATGGCTTTTGCTGTAGGATGCAACTAGGAAAATGTCAGGGAACAATTACTAGAACAGTTGAACTTTATTCGGGGTTAATCGAAGGCGCTTTAAATGATGACAGGTGTGTACTGATTCCTATTTAAAATGAGTTTGAACGTGATTGTTTAATTTTGAACACAGCCATATCCCCATGCAACCATATTTTTTTATTTTATTTTATTTTTGTTTCCCACATCTAAAAGATTTGAGTTTGTTTTCTATGCAGCTGTACAAGTTAAAGTTTACATTAAAAGTGGAAAATGATTTACTGTAAAAAATATTTACTGTAGCTTCATTTTTTTTACAACACAAATTTCAATAGGGGTGTGTAGACATTTTATATTCACTGTAAATCAAATCACTTTTATTGTCACATCATCAGCAGCACGTGTGCTATGATGAGTGAAAAGCTTAGGTGCTGGCTCCAGACAGTGGAAAATACAGATAGTGCAAATACAACAACAGTGCAAAAAAACAGACAGTGCAAATACAACAACAGTGCAAAATACAGACAGTGCAAAATACAGAAAGTGCAAATACAACGACAGTGTAAAATACAGACAGTGCAAAATACAACAACATACTCACAAGAAAGAAACAAAACAGTGTAAATTTGGCAATGTGACAGTGATGCGTACGATGGATAGGTGTACACATAGTTGTAGGCAGTATTGTTTAAGTATGGATTGGTTAAAGTGCAGTGCATGCTACATCTTTATGGTGTGCAGTGTGGGGTATGGGAGAGTTTGTGTGGGGTGTGTTAAGTGTTCATCAGCCTGATAGTCTGAGGGAAGAAACTTTCCTTCAGTCGGCTGGTGCGTGACCGAATGCTGCGGAACCGTCTGCCTGAGGGTAGCAGAGAGAAAAGTCTATGGCTTGGGTGGCTGGAGTCGCTGATGATTCTCTTGGCTTTCCTCATGCACCTCCTGGTGTAGATGTCCTGGAGGGAGGGAAGCTCACCTCCTACTACACGTCCAGCAGTTCGCACAATCCTATGTAGACCTTTGCGATTGCTGCTGGTGCTGTTCCCGTACCAGGTGGTGATGCAGCCAGTGAGGATGCTCTCCACAGTGCAGGTGTAGAACGAGCGGAGGATGTGGGGGCTCATTCCAAACCTCCTGAGGCGCCTGAGGAAGAAGAGGCGTTGTTGTGCCTTCCTTAACACTGCGTCTGTGTGAGCAGTCCATGTCAGATCCTCAGCGATGTGTACTCCAAGAAACTTGAAAGTGCTGACTCTCTCCACTGGTGTCCCGTTGATGGTTATGGGAGTGTGTTCATTCTTCTCTCTCCTGAAATCCACCACCAGCTCCTTGGTTTTGCTGATGTTGAGTGAGAGGTGGTTTTCCTGACACCACTGCGTCAGAGTGTGCACCTCCTCTCTGTAGGCTGTCTCATCATTATCTGTGATTAGGCCCACCACCGTTGTGTCATCAGCAAATTTAACGATGACGTTGGAGCTGTGTTTGGATGTACAGTCATGTGTGTACAGGGAGTACAGGAGTGGGCTGAGAACACAGCCCTGTGGAGCACCAGTGTTGAGGATCAGTGTGGATGAGGTGATGTTGTTCATTCTGACCACCTGGCGTCTGCTTGACAGGAAGTCCAGGATCCAGTTGCACAGAGAGCTGTGTAGGCCCAGAGCCTGGAGCTTCACCACCAGCTTGGCAGGCACTATGGTGTTGAATGCTGAGCTGTAGTCCACAAACAGCATTCTCACATATGTGTTTTTGTTTTCCAGGTGAGACAGAGCAGTGTGCAAGGTGAAAGCAATTGCATCATCAGTGGAGCGGTTGTTTCTGTATGCAAATTGCAGAGGGTCAGTGTTCGCGGGCAGTACAGAGCAGATGCGATTTTTAATCAGCTTCTCAAAGCACTTGCTGAAGATGGGTGTCAGTGCAACCGGACGCCAGTCATTCAAGCATGTGGTTTTAGCTGATTTCGGTATTGGCACAATAGTAGCTGTCTTAAAGCATGTGGGAACCACAGACCGAGAGAGCGAGAGGTTAAAGATGTCCGTGAAAACCCCCGCTAGCTGGTGTGCGCATGCTTTAAGTACACGTCCAGGGATGCCATCTGGGCCCGTAGCTTTTCAGATGTTCACGCGACGGAAAGATCTCGTTACATCCGCTACAGAAACAGTGAGTGTGCTGGCGGTTTCTGTATCGGCCGCGGGAGCGCGCTGTGTGTGCGCGCTGTCCTGGGCTTCAAAGCGGGCATAGAACGAGTTGAGCTCGTCCGGGAGAGACGCGGCAATGTTCACAGTGGTGGATTTGTTGCTTTTAAAGTCCGTGATGTAATTAAGTCCCTGCCACATGCTCCTTGCGTTATTGGTGTTAAATTGACCCTCTATCTTGTCTTTGTATTGACGTTTTGCTGCTTTGATCGTTTTCCTGAGGTTGTAGTTTGCTTGTTTTTGTTCCTCAGCATTTCTGGATTTATAGGCGGAAGTTCGCACTGATAGGGCTGTTCGAACTTCGCCGTTGATCCATGGTTTTTGGTTGGGGTAGATACGGACAGTTTTTGTTGGGACCACGTCTTCTATGCACTTTCTGATGAAGCACGTAACTGTGTCTGAGTACACTTCGATGTCGT
>CAIGQZ010033024.1:1744944-1836301 GCA_903798205.1 Danio tinwini
CAATAACCTTTTTGTGTCTAACAAAACAACTTTTTAACCTGGTTACATATAGAATGTATGAAGCTGATGACAGCTGTGTCCAGTCCAGTCAAGCTTAACTGTCAAGATAAAAAATGTCTTACGCTTATAGTGCAGCATTAAAATGAAGTGAAGTTCACATATCACAAATAAAACACTGCCTTCAGGATATAGTGTTTGAAACATTGGGTGCACATAGTTCTCCAGAATGGTTTGGTAGCCTTGGCAGTGACGCAGCCAACTAGCACAAGTATTGGGCCTAGGGAATGCCATGATATCGCAGCCCAAACCATCACCAATCCACCCCCATGCTTTACTTTGGGCATACAGCAGTTTCGGTGGTACACTTCTTTGAGGCTTCTCCACACTGTAACTCTCCAGTATATGGGAAGACAGTGAATGTGGACTCATTAGAGAACAATACAAGTTTCACATTGTCCACAGCCCAAAATTTTCGCTACTGGTAAACTGACATTTAGCATTCACTCGAATGACCAAAGGTTTGGCTATAGAAGCCCGGCAATGTATATTGACCTTGTAGGAGCTGCCAACCAACAGTTTTGGTGAAAGCAGGGGTGCTGAGGTACACATTTAATTATTCTGCAATGAGTTGGGCAGCTGTGGTTGTAAGTTTTTTGAATACAATCCAGGTTAGCACTTGGACATCCCTTTAGGACAGCTTCCTCTTGCATGCACAGTTACTCCTGTTGAATATGATTTGTTCTTCTTGGTAGTATGCTGACATTACTCTGGATATCATAACTCTTGAAACATTACAAAGACTTACTGTCTTGATCACAGATGCTGTTTGAACTGTACTAAAGTGTGATACCTGTGTGTATGTTTATAATAGTATTTACAACTTTCTTAATGAATACTACAAATAATCCTGTAGTATTAACAATTGTGAACTAAAGATCTGTAATAGATTTAATGGTATATTGTTTACTAGAGTAAACTGAGGTGTATTGTAGTATGGTATACAGATGCAAAATTACCAGAACTTAGTAGCCTACAGAACTTTTTACTATAAAAGCCACAGCAAATAAATTCAAGTATGGTTCAAAAACAGTATTATTTACTCTAAATTACTTTAGAATTTTCATACGGGATCCCCTAAATCTACAAAATTACTGATGAATAATATATTTTCTTATTAAGATGTGCTTATTACATACAATTATGTTCTTTAATTGCCTTACCTGATTAAAATGCATCACACATACTCTTTTCTGCTGAAACTACTCTACGCTTACTTCAGCGGACTATTGCGAAGCATCATGTGTTACCATTGCTGTAGAAACAACATTCAATTGGAGTCAATTGTGTTGTTGCAACTCTTCCTCTTTACAGCTCTGGTTTTCATGTTTTAGATGTGTTCTTTTTTAGTCTCCATAGTTACTGATTATGTTGCTCACCTGTGTCTCATTAAAGTCCCTCTTTACCCTATGCATTTACAGTTCTCGATCTCAGTTGGGTTTTGTCCATTCTCATCTATTGGTTGTTTCATTGTTCTTGCTTTCCTGTGTTTTGCTTTTGTTGGTTTGAAAATAAAGAATGAATAAGGCAAATGTATCTATACACCATTTCTAAGACCTATTGTATAAAACAGATTTGGATATTTACTCAAAGTTTGAGCAAACTCTATGTTTTCGGGCTCAAGAAGGTGGGTTGGTTTTGATTGAGTTCTGTCACCATGGTAATTTACTCTACACAGCTACTCTGCAGGTTTTATTTTTGGTTAGAAATTACAAACCCAAACTGTATCACTCAGCTGTCACAGAAAATGTGACATATATTCATTCATTTTCCTTCAGCTTAGTCCCTTTATTAATCAGGGTTCACCACAGCTAAATGAACTGCCAACTTATCCAGCATATGGTTTAAACAGCAGAAGTCGTTCCAGCTGCAACTCAGCACTGGGAAACATCCATACACACTCCATCACACACATACACAGTTTATTCAATTCACCTATATTACATATTTTTGGACTTGTAGGGGAAACTGGAGCACCCAAAGGAAATCCACGCGAACATGGGGAGAACATGCAAACTCCACACAGAAATGCCAACTGACCCAGTCGAGGCTCCAACCAGCAACCTCTTGCTGTGAGCCAACAGTGTTAACCACTGAGTCACTGTGTTGCCCCTGTGACAGTGGTACCTTATTCTACAGAACTAACCTGCTTCAGGACTGGTTTATTTTTGGGTTAGAGATTATAAACCCAACTGTACCACTCAGTTTTCACAGAGAAATGTGACACATACACTCACTGGTTACTCTTTTAGGTACACCTGTCCAACTGCTTGTTAACACAATGCCACTGCTCGTGGCATTCTAATCAGCCAATCACATGACAAAAACTCATTTCATGCATTTAGGCATGTAGAGATGATCAAGACCATCTGCTGCCGTTCACACTGAGCATCAAAATGTGGAAGAAAGGTGATTAAAGTGACTTTGAATGTGGCATAGTTGTTGGTGCCAGACTGGCTGGTCTTAGTATTTCAGAAACTGCTGATCTACTGGGATTTTCACGCACAACCATCTCTAGGGTTTACAAAGAATGCTACTGCAGCAGAAGACCACACCACATGCCACTCCTGTCAGCTAAGAAGAGGAAACTGAGGCTAAAATTTGCACAGGCTCACCAAAATTGGACAATAAAAGATTGGAAAAACGTTGCCTGGTCTGATGAGTCTCGATTTCTGCTGCGACATTCAGATGAGAGAGTCAGAATTTGATGTCAACAACATGAAAGCATGGATCCATGCTGCCTTGTGTCAATGGTTCAGGCTGGTGTTGGTGTGGAGGATATTTTCTTAGCACAGTTTGGGCCCATTAGAACCAATTGAGCATTGTGTCAACACCACAGCCTACCTGTAGCCATACCTACAGCCTACGATAACTAGAGTACTGTTGTTGACCATGTCTATCCCTTTCTGACCAAGGTGTACCTATCTTCTTTCCAGCAGGATAACGCACCATACAGCGCAAATCATTTCAGACTGGTTTTTTGAACATGACAATGAGGTCACTGTACTCAAATAGCATCCACAGTCACCAGAGCTCAATCCAATAGAGCATCTTTGGGATGTGGTGAACGGGAGATTCAAATCATGGATGTGCAGCCGACAAAACTGCTTGATGTTATCATGTTGTCACGCCTGGGCTCTCTCAGGAAGGCAAAGGATCGCAGGATTTATCAAACACGTAGATTTATTTATAAACACTCACTTGGAAGACATAGGAAACACAGGAGACTCAGGAACAACATGGGGTATAGACAGACATCACTTAGAATATTAAACAACGTATTAACTAAACTAAGGAGTATAAATACACAAGGACATGATGACTATAATGACACACGGGATGAACACAGGTGAAACTGATGAACATGATGGCGGGAAACAGAACAAAGGAGGACATGGAGAAGGTCACATGACAGAAACAAACACACATGGAGAATGAAAACATGGGGGAAGATCACATGACGAAGACACACTGTAAAAAGTGCTACACTCACAAAGTATGTTTTATATACTCAAAATAATTGCAATCTAGTTTATTTTATTTGTTTTAACCAAAAAATATTAATTTGCTTCCTCTTTACTTAAAATATATCAGTTTTTATATAACATTTTATTTTGAATAAAACTAATGCAATTTATTTGAGTAGATTTTTGTATGTGGTTATTGTGTAGAATAAATGTTATAAAACTGAGTTGACAGACAATTTATTAGAGTAGCTGATGATGTGGCAGGTCTGTCCATCAAACGTGATTTTAATAATTCGATGTTACCCATTTTGCACTGCCCGGGACTTTGCAGGCAGGTGCAGCATCTTCAATGGTTGGCACTAACTGCTCGCAGCAGCGGGTCTGATTAACACGGTAAGTTGCAAATTTAGCCGAATGAAAATGGTAAAGTCATGCTGAACTGCTGACTCAGCTAGGCAGGTGAGGTTTTAGCTTTGTAAATTGTACTGTAACTTCAGGTAGACTGCTCTCACATGGAAAGCTAAGTTGGCCAATGCTAACCAACGCTAGTTTATGCTAACGATTAAAAGTGATAGTTTTGGGAAAGTATTTTTAAAACACTTAGTAGGTATAACTAACGTTACAGAACGGATTAACAAGGTCTCTGGTGGGCGGTCGGGGTGTGGGTGTGGATGCAGTTTGCTAGTGCTAATTTAGCTAGCTCACCTATAAGTTATTAGCAGCACATTAAGGATGGATATTAAATGCAGAAACATATGAAACAGTTAAGTAGTTTGTGTGTAACGTTAAGTAAGAGAAAGTAAGGTTTGTGTTTTAGAGAGTCCATAAGGTTTTTAATGCTGCATAGTAAATAAATTACAGATTTTTAATTTATTTTTTAACTTAAATTACATTTACTACTGATGTTTATAAAACCATTTAGTTGTATGCACCTCATTCTAAAATGCATGTTCTTGGTTTTTAGATACCCAAGTGATTTTGTTACCTGTGGGTCTTCAAACTTCACATCCAGGTAAGCAAAACATTAGATACAATTACAGCTATAATTATTTTCAAGTGAGTAAAACATGGGTAAATTTGCAAACAATAGTGGGCTCAATAGAATTACATTTGATATCTAACGATTTTTGTGTGTGTGCAATAAACAAACAGTAAAAAATATCCTAATGCAGTTTCTTATTCTCTGTCAATCGTTCACTAAAGCTGACTGATAACACAGATTCACTGAACTGTCATTTGCCATTGTCATTTAACATTAAATGTGGAGAAAAAGTCAATTAAATGTGGCTTTATCAAAAATCTAATGTAAACCTTAATGTAATACGTAAAATGGCAATGTATTTATTTATTTAATTAAATTTGTATTAAAACATATGTGTGAAGTTTGGTGCAAAATGAATTTATAGAATAGAATTTATATTCGCCATTTTCAAACAGTTTTAATATGTAAAGTACATACACATTTTTATGCTTTATAAGTTGCAAAAATAAACTGAAAATGTAATACCTAATTTAATTAATTCTTTGATTGACAGGCAACCAAAATGCCATACACTGTTACACTGAATAAAATCACAGTTTTCTTTAGAATTTGATCATTAAAAACAACTGGAATAATGTAAGTACACAATAACCCATATAACCTTTTTTATTGTATTTTTTTAATACAGAAATTTAACAGGTAAATTTTAACTAATAAACTAAGGTTTTTCATCCATGTAGAATTCTCACTGCACTTTTGTAACTTCATTTGTAGTTTTACTAAGATATTTATCATTTTGCTATTTAGTATTTAGCTATTTATTATTATTTATATAATATCCACCACCTGAACTCTTGTTTCGTTTTTGTCTCCACCAGTAGAGTTGTGAGGAATCAGAGGTGCATGCGGCTGCCCACGGGAAAAATTTGCCATCAGCCCAACACAGTTTGGATTATCATAGGACTGTCAAAGGTTTACCAAACCTGTCAAATGCATAATGGCTCCTGTTTGGACTTACACATGCCCTTGACTTTAAGTGTCCATCAAAAATTTATACATTTGAGATATATCAGAGACTCTTTGTGGGACTGGACATTATGCATTCCAAATCTTCATCAAAGTATGTTAATCACCTCACTGAGTTATCTTAGATGATTTCTCAATAGGATCTGGCATTATTAATGATTTTATTTATGTATTGTGTACGTGCAGCCACATTATGGCCAGTTTTGTAGTCATTATTAAAAGAGACACTGGTTGACATTGAATAAATGTTATGGTCTTTAATCCACCTTCCCATACTTATTTAATTGGTATTGACAGAAATGTCTGTTTATCTGTCTTTACTTAATCACTGTAAATTGTGCTTAGAATATAGAAATGAAGATTTATTTTCTGAGGTTACAGCCAGAAGTAAATTAAATTAATTTTAAATGACATATGCATGGTTAATTTTATTTAGATCATAAAGTTATTAATACCTAATTAAAATAAGTACAGATAACATATAGCAATGTATAAGTAAGTTACTTAAACAAAAAAATTAAGTTTATCTGACTTGAGTAATTTTAGAAATATTAGTTGTCTCAACTTAATTTTGTTGCATTTGTTTTAAGCAATATTTCTGTGTTTAATATACTTTAAAAAAGGCTGGAAGTTGACTCAACCTAAAACGTCCGATGCAGCCACTTGCCTCACTTTTTATAAGTTAAATCTAACACAGGAACTGACATTACCCCCCCCCCCTCCTTAAAACAAAATAAAAACAAAATACAATATAGTAAGAGGAGATGGTCAGGGAAGAGTCTAGGAGGGAGGAACAAGGAGACAAGCTGAAGAATGTGGAAAGGAGGAGGTGGCCAGGAAGGAGTAACAGGAGGGAGGACACAGGAAGGGAACTGAAGCAGGAGGTGTAGGACCCAGGACACAGCCAAGAGGATGGCCCAGGGTGGAGTCGACGGAGGGAGGAGCCATGGTGGAGGAGTGGTCGCCGACTCCAGGGGGCCGACTGTGGGAGATGCCGCAGCTGGAGGTGGAGCCTAAAGAGGAGATAGAGAGCTGTAGGGCGAAAGGGGCCGTCGAGGTCCCGGAGGGCTGAGGTGGAGCGGACGGCTCACCCGACCAAGGCGACGACATGGGTCTGGAAGCCCATGGCGAAGCCACAGTGACAGAGGATCGAGGCGTAGCTGGAAGGAAGGAGGAGCTCAACGAAGCTGGCAGGATAGAGGGATGAGGTGTACCTGGAGGAGCGGAGTCCAGAGGTGGAGGCAAGGTGATGACTGACCAAGGCGAAGCCGGAGGGACGAGGGAGCCTGGTAGAGCTGGTGGGCTGACAGCCCATGGAGGAGATGAAGGAGGAGAGAGCCAACGTGGAGCTATTGGGTCAGAGGGCCAAGGCGGAGTCCGTAGTTTAGAGGGCGAAGGAGATGACGTCGGGCGACAACCTCTGGTTGCCGAAGCAGGTAGGCAAGCCCTTGGTAAGACCTCCACACTTGAGGCTGGAGGGATAGCTGGGTGACTGGCTGACTGTAGCAGCACTGGATTAGGCTGGATGGCTGTAGTTGATAACGTAAGCGGAGGTGAAGAGGGTGGGTTGGGTGGGATGCTGCTCATGACCCTGGCGCTATCGTCGTCCTCAGGGATCAACAGGGCTGAAAGGCTGTTTGGGAACCGCGGACGGGGCGCGACTTCGCTCCAAAAGTCTATGAGCAACATTTCTGGGTACAGGGAGAGCTCACCCTCTGCTGTGGGTAGGTGGGCGGGACTTTCGCTTGGCCCCTCAACTTCCACCAGGACTTCCATTTTCGGCGTTGTTGCCTGCTCACACATCTGGTCAGACGGGTTGGTTGAGCTTTGGGTCCGGTATTATGTCACGCCTGGGCTCTCTCAGGAAGGCAAAGGATCGCAGGATTTATCAAACACAGATTTATTTATAAACACTCACTTGGAAGACATAGGAAACACAATTAGAATACTGGACAATGACTAAACCAAACTAAGGTTTATAAATACACAAGGACATGATGACTATAATGACACACAGGAGATGAACACGTGAAACTAAAGAACATGATGAAGACATGGAACACAGCAGACACATGTCAAAATGGACCAAAATCTCTGAGGAATATTTCCAGTACCTTGTTGAATCTATGCCATGAAGAATTAAGGCAGTTCTGAAGGCAAAAGGAGGGTCCAATTCGGTACTAGTAAGGTGTACCTTAGAAAGTGGCCGGTGAGTGTATATTTGATGAAATAAAGTCACTCCCAGTCTTCTTGCATCGTTTTGCTTGAGTTAAACCTCAAGTTAACAGAGGAAGTTTATATCAAGCTTTGTGACACAACTTAACCTGATCTTAACTGGGTTGGATTTTGTTTGCTTTTGTCAACTTGCAACTTACTCTGCAACCCAAAGTTTGTTGTGCAACAGGCCTCTGATTTCAACCAACATGTCAGATATACACACAAATTGTTATTTTTTCTACAGCACATCTTTTTAAAATTTATGTAAGTGCATTTCAGAGCATTTCATACATAATGTATTTAAGTCATTACCCCCCTTTTGTCCAGATGGTTGTTTTTGTCTTTCTTTTTCTACCCTGCATGTATCATAAAACATAAATAAATCACTGAAAGCAACTGATCAATCCTTTTTAGAAATGTTTCCAAACATTCACCTAAGAGAGATAGACACCACATAAAATGACAACTTTCGCAATATTGATGGACTAGATTGTCAAACTGTCTTTCTTTGAACTCTACACAGCATTCAGACAGGATGAAAATCAGCAGATTAGACTTTGGTATTATTGCAGCATTTCTAACACAGAACACAGTAGTCAGGTCATACATTTTCTGTGAAGTTTCAGTTACAATATATAACACTATAAGATGGATCAAAGGTACCTGAATCAAGGCTGCATCTAAAAGCTGAAATATTATGAAAGCCTCTGTTTACACAGTCCACATTTTAAGATCAAAATGTTTTTAAAAAGATACGTTTTTTGTTTCCTAAAACACTGTCTCAGTGGCCACGTTTACACTGTCAGATCTTGGTGCCCAATTCGCATTTGTTGCCTATATCAGCCTGTCCGTTTACACTGTGTTTTAATTGTGACCCATGTCTGATTCATGTGTTTACACTTGTCATACAATTTACGACATCGTGCATGCATTAAGGCGGGTTCTAGCATCTGCATCACACTAGCTACGATGGAAGAAATTGTCTTGTTTTTAGCTGTGTGAAATATGCAAAGTTCGCCCAACTTTAAAGTGATTTGGAGGCAGAGGTGGAGGAAAGGGCCTTCATGCAAGATTAGAACACAAAAAAATGCAAACAAAATAAATATTGTATAAATGCACATACTACTTTAAAAGCTATGCAGAAGTAGAGTTATAAAGGCAAACCTGTATGACAGGACAGTTAGATGTGTGATAGCACGTAAAGCGATTGATCCATAGCTTAGAGTTGGGAAATGTTATCTAATGCTCTGTCCTGTGCATCTCTACCTTCAGCAAATATATTTAAACCCACATTCAGATGTGTTTATTTTAGCCATTCACAGAAACATACTTAGCAGTAATATGAACAGAGTAAAAGGGAGGAAACTTTGCTCTGAGTCTGGCCTTGAAAAGATAGGACTATTTAATCATGTGGTGCACAGACCTGACGGACAGTGCTGAAACATAGGTCACATAGAAAAACAATAAGGGGGTGACATTACTAATCATAGAACCCACTGGAGACATTTCCATCAAACCATCCTTCATAAACGACTCACTTTTTCACCCTCATAAACCAAAGTATTATTGCATGTTTTTACAGCGGTTGAGGCATTTATTAATTTTTTTTACCACTACTTCATTAGTTTTCTCTCTTAGTGCATGTGTTCTGAATTGAGGTCCTTTATTATTTTGCGGTGTAACATATCTGCTAATTGCATGCAACCTTTTCATTGTTCGGTACAATGCTCTAAAAAAAGTAAGGATATTAGATGTCTTGACCTGCACTGGAACTCCCTGATGAAAAAAAGTCCTGTGGCCTGACCTAGTTGAGCTATTTTTTGCCACTCTCTTCCATAAAAACAACACTCCATGAGGTCAGGGAGATGCTGAGCTACAGCGCAATAGTACGGGATGCAGTTTGTTGTTTGGATGCCTGGTGGATGACATCAGCTCACGTTGAGCTCTCCCCTCTCAGCCCTCACAGCGGGAACAGTGGTTTTCCATACTATTACCTCTGCCTCCAAGGAAAGTCCCACTGATTCTGCACTACCGCACCTCCTCCATTTACCTTAAGAGCTCTCTGTAAATGGCAAATAAATCACACTCAACCGCATAAGGCTGTGTCTCAACATAGACATTTATGTCTCTGGAGGGAATAAGAGCAGAAGAATGAGGGCCAAAATAACCACAGCAGCTGATGCAGAGCTGATTGGCAAGTTCACTTCATTCATAATGTGACAGCACATATGAAACATATGCATTTAAGTATACTCACAGCATAAATTGTACCTACAAGTTAATAATAATGGTTCCTTTCCTGTGCAGTGCACAACTTTAGTTCAACAGCAGTTATACAAAGTGTAAATTAAGGCTTTCCACTTCTAGAATGGATCTTTCCAGGATAACTTCTGTTCTAGAATGCTAGTCATTCTTTACAGGTTACTGGAAGAGAGCAGCCCTCCTATGTTTCTATGAAATAAATGCAGATGTAAATTGGAATGAAACAGGAAATTCTGCAGTTAGAGGTGTATGCAAATATACTTATGCACAGTGTAAGCGCACATAGCGCAACCTTACAACGTCCTCAGCCCCTTTATTACATTTATTACCAGAATATGGGAATACTTTAGAATTTAGGTGGTCATATACTCTTTTTTTCAAGGTAATTGTAGTGTAGAAGTTATGACAGTATTTGGGAAAGCGTGCCAGTTCCGAAGGGGAAGGACACTGTGGAGGCCACCCGCTACCCAAATCGGGAGACCTGGTGACAATATAATCATATGGACTAGCCCTATCCAGGGGTAGCGCTACAAATGATAAGCTGGTTAGCGGGTATGTAAAAGGAGAAATGATCTGAGGCTGAATTATGCATATGGCATTGCCAACTGGGATCAAGCATAGTTGGCACCAATCCCCAGCATGCGGGTAGACCGAGTGGGCATACCAGACATCATACTGAGCCAGGCACCCAGCTTCTCCACTGAGTCAGGTGCTGGGGGCCTCAGAGGAACTCTCTAGGGTTTGCCAGATGGGGAACTCGCTAAGCAGAGCAGAATAAGAGCAAGTATCTCCAGGTTAGGGAGAGCAGCGCATCAAGTGTTTTTGGACACCCAGCTTAGTTTCTTCCCGATTGACTGGAATTACCCAGTAATTGAGAGAAAACTGGCTCCAACTGAAGATTATAGAATCTCTCGAATGTATTAGGTGTCATCCAGCCAACAGCTCTACAGCTCTTGGCACTGATAAGCAAGGACAGAAATCTTAGAGATACTGAATATAGTGGCTCAAACTGACTTTGCTGCTGGGGCTACAAAGAGGTCCTAAGAGAGCATGAGAGGGGGGCAGGATTGAGTTAACCATCTCGCGTCACGCACCTCTGAGGAACTGGCTGATGAGGTTATGTTTCCCAGTGCGCTGCCATTCGCCACATCATAATAAGCGGAGAAGGCAGCAACGTAAAAACCCTCAGTGTGGAGGGTGCCAGAGGGAGCCCCGTCCCTCAGTAAGCAAGTACTCTTTTTTTGGATACACTGACCACGTCCGGTGCACTGCATCTGCACCCATTCTCTATCAGGGAAAGAACAGTTCTCCTTCTCTCCAGGTGGCCCGGCTCAGGGTCGCTTCATAGTCTGTTTACCGGGCATAACGGTGACCTGGGACAGGAGCATTGACTTCCTGTAGGGGGCTTGGCACTATCACTAGCCAGTGGAACAAGCTGTGGCGGTGGAGCAGATTTTGGAGTCACACGAATCATGCTCTTGGCAAGGAGCAGCCAGCATGGTTGGGATGGCCTGGTCCCATTGTGCACAGTCGATCTCTCACCGTCGAGGACTCCAGGGTAAAGTCCCAGACTGTGTTGCCAAATAGGCCTGCCTAGGATATGAGTGTGCCAAGAAAAGAGATAAGACTCTGATTGGTTTAATGCACATTATGCTCAAAACACACCCATAACTCATTAAGAGAATAAGCACAACCCTGTTAGACCATGTGCCAGGGCGCAAACCGTATGTTACCATCCTTAAAGCTGTGAGGTGGATTCAGAAAGCAAAAGTGGATTCGGAGAAGTCCTTAATACATTTGCACCCTGCGCTTTAGATTTAGCACCTAGATCATTAAAATAGAGCCCTAAGTGTCAATCACTCCCTTACAATATATCACATTATCAAGACAACATAAATCATAGTCATAAATCATAAAACTACAGTGGTACAAACCAATTTTGTCATTAATTGTGAAGGCAGTAAATTACATTAATAATTTAGGTAATTTAAATTTAAAGATGCTGCTTTCAATTAATTTCACAGAGTATTGACAATTTTAATGATAAATGTTAATGACAAATTCAGTTTGTACCACTGTGGTTGAGCTCAAGACCAAATGTTAATGAGATTCTTATGAAATTCATGACACAATAATAGCTTTATGGCAATTATGTTTATGACAGATTTATGACAAGTTATGGTGTCAAGTTATCATGACAAATACACTGACAGGTTTTGTTGTCTTGGTAATGTCAAGTTGTCATGACAAAGGAACTGAGAGGTTATGATGGACATCTCAAACAATTTCTCATTTGAACAAAAAAAAGACAACTGAGTGAAAATTGCATGTGTGTTATGTCATAAAGTGTTGCCCAACAGGGATTTAGATATATTTGTTACAAAGAAAAATGGAAAAGAAAGCTACTTTTATCAGGTCTGTGTTATATTGTTCCAGAAAATGACATTACTACATGTAGGAAATATCAGCATGAGGTGAATTAAGATCAAACCGGCACCCTGCTGTATTTTATTTCTTTTTATTCCTTTCGGTCACGTTGCTCTCTAAAACAGGAGGTTTCCTATTTTTATGTAGCTAATTCCAATGAACCTTTGCCTCACACAACTTGATTGATGGTGATTGCTAACGTATGCTCATGATTACTCTCATACTGCTAAAAGTACAGTCAGTACATACTGTTACTACATGGTACACTAAAAGACTCTCTAGAGAAGTCGAGAGTGATAAATCCTTAAACAGTCACGCTGAGTACAGTGGCTTATAACTCAATAGGCCATTGGTGAACTCATCCGTGACTAAACCTCCTGCTATGGCTTTGTAACCCAGTCCAGAACTTGTCACTGTACAAGATCCAACAAAAGTGAGACAACAATGTGCTTTTTTTGGTGACGGTAACACGACCACTCATTGCTTAAAACTGGCTGTGGTTGACAGGAAAGTGATCATGGGACTATTTAGTACATCAACTGTACGTGTTCCTAGTAGAACAGCACTTCTTTGTCCTATTTTGTTTGGAGGGACAAGACAAGCAGCGTAACCACTGTAATGCAGTTCAAAGCAACATCAGGGCAGCTGTTCTCCAGAGCTATTGGCTTCTCCTCAGCCTAAATAAAAGCTTGCAACATAGCAGGCACAAGGATTTTCCCATGGAAGCAAGCCCAGTGTTTACCATAACTGTATTAGGAAGTCCAGCTGTTGAGCCTCTACGCTGGGTTAAACTATCAGGTTAAAGGTCCTTCTGCCTGGTTTTATTGACTTCATTGTGTTTGAGACCTGAGGGCTTTTTTAGAGCCCCTATCGAATAGATAGTCTAAAAGTATGGGGAGTTTTACGCACATTAAATATTTTGTAAATAAAAACCCACAGAATATAAAACATAAAATGGATGTTTGAGTTTTTTTTCAGTCAAGATCACAACATGAACATCAGTCTTACCTTCTGCTGTCATCACACTAAAAATAACATGATTAACAGTGTTTTTCTCCATTGTGCCTGACAGTGAATTACTTTCACTGTCCTAAATGAGTCCAAGAGCAACTAGCAGATTTTGTTTTTGATGTCTCCCAATACTCTTACAGTTAATGATCTTCTCATGGCCTTGCTGTACCAAACTAAAGTAATGTCAGTCACCCCTTGACCTTCTAAATACCACCCACCAAATCCTTGTCAGCATTTTAGTTTATGTGCAATAGAGTTGTACACAATAAAGAGAGTTGTGTACACTAAAGGAGGAGATCAAAGGATCCAGGCATTCAAAGTATCAAATTGTTTCCCAATTTTAGGGAGTGGAAATGAAGTCTTAACATCAGTTGTCCTATACTTATTTATAAGTGTGTTATGTGCAAAAAGCTGAAAAAAATTAAGAGATTTGCAGAGAATCTGTCAGATTCTGGAGTGCATTAAACTATAAAGAAAAATATAAAGAAAAAATGATATTTAATAAAACAAATACATTTTTAGGCATGATATATAACTATATAATATCACTCACTTGGAAAACAGAGGCAACTTGAATAGTTTGTGAGCAAAATTAAGTGCACAGCATGCCATGTTATCTGATAATTGTAGGAAATTATTTCAAAAGTCAACTGCCTGTGTGAAGCCACATAAAACAAAACAAAAACACAATGTATATGCCAAGCCAGCGAGTTCTAGTTGTTACTCAAGTGGCCACGCCCTTAATTATGTAACTTAATATAACTTAATAAAGAAAAAACGTGGCTCACTGGTTAGCACTGTCGCCTCACAGCAAGAAGGTTGCTGGTTCGAATCCTGGCTGGGCCAGTTGGCATTTCTGTGGAGTTTGCATGCTTTCCCTGTGTTCAAATAGGTTTCCTCCAGGTGCTCTGGTAATGGGAAATGTCAACTTATTAATACCCAAGTGTAGTAAAGTTCGTTTTGTAGGAAGAAGAAGACAGGGTCTGCGATATCTGGTAAGCACAATTCTTTATTATTTTTCTGGTTGTGCTGGATATCCCAGTCTGGTTGTGTGTGTGTGTGTGTGTGTGTGTGCAGGCTTGGCTCTCCTCTCTCTCGGCTGTTCCTTCTCCTCCCCTTATGAAGGTGTCTCTCCGGCCCAATCACTAGAAAATACAGGTGTTACTGATTATTTATGATTGGACCACTGACCAGCCGCCGGTGTCTCCGCTTGCTCTCCCCCCTTTTTGGGTGTTCGATCCCGCCTTCCCCACCACATACCCCCACCGCCCGTCTCAGGCCGTGCAGCCGTCCGGCCTGCAGATCTTCCCCCTCCCCCCGCCCGGGAGAGGAAGTCCGCTACAACCATATGTGCGCCCGGCCTGTGGACGCGTTGGTATTCTTCATGCGGTGGAGCCACTGTAGGGGGGCATGATCCGAACAGAGGACAAACTCCCTGCCCAGGAGATAATAACGGAGAGTGAGGACGGCCCACCTAATTGCCTAGCATTCCTTCTCTATGGTGCTGTACTTAGCCTCCCTGTTAGACAGTTTGCGGCTAATGTACAGCACCGGCCGTTCCTCCCCCTCCCTCTCCACCTCCTGGGCGAGAACCGCCCCCAGACCCCGATCGGACGGATCCGTCTGTAAAATAAAGGGAAGAGCGAAGTTAGGAGCGTGCAATAGCAGCCCCCCGCAAAGTGCAGCTTTAACCTGGGTGAAAGCCTGTTGGCACTGCTCCGACCACCAGACGGTATCTGGTTCCCCTTTTTTAGTGAGATCAGTTAAGGGACTGACGAGGGCCGAATAATCTGGGACAAACCGTCTATAATATCCCGCCAGCCCCAAAAAACTGTCTCACCTCCTTTTTGGTCTTGGGCCTCGGGCAGGTTGCAATGGCTGCAGTTTTATCAATTTGTGGCTGCACCTGCCCATGACGCCCAGATACCTCACCTCCACACGCCCAATTGCGCACTTGCTCGGGTTGGCTGTATGCCCGGCCCGCCTCAGCGCTAATAATACTGCCCACAGATGCTGCATATGCCGCTGCCAATCATTACTAAAGATAATAATATCGTCCAAGTAAGCAGCGGCATATGCTGAGTGACGGGCCAGTATTTTATCCATTAAGCGCTGAAACGTAGCCGGAGCTCCGAACAGCCCGAACGGAAGTGTTATGAACTGGTGTAATCCAAACGGCGTTGTGAAGGCAGTTTTTTCTCGGGATATAGGAGTTAGGGGTATCTGCCAATATCCCTTCGTTAAATCCAATGTCGAGTAATAGCGAGCAGCGCCTAACCAGTCGAGCAACTCGTCAATACTCGTCTGTAAATTCATGCTGTAGGAGCCGGACATCAGCAAGCTGGGCGGGCGAGAGGTGATCATTTCCCCTGATCAAAGTGCTCGGCCGAGTTCGGCCACCGCTCTCTGGTCCAAGGTCATCCTCGCCCGTAATCACCGTTGCCAGCGCCACCTCCTCCGGCTCCTTCCATAACTTTAATAAATTTAGATGATAAATTTGACGTGCCCCACTCCTGTCCGATCTTACCACCTCATAATCGAGATCGTTCACTCGCCGTGTGACCTCAAACGGTCCTTGCCACTTGGCGAGTAATTTAGAGCTGGAAGAAGGCAGTAGTACAAGTACTTTATCTCCCGGTGAAAATTTTCTTAGCTTAGTGCCCCTGTCATAGCGCCGGCGTTGTTCACTCTGGGCCTTGAGCAAATTCTCCATGGATAGCCGCCCCAGTGCATGTAGTTTTGCCCATCAGGTCCAGAATGTACTGAATTTCATTTTTACTATCAAAAGGCTCGTCCTCCCAAGCCTCTCTAACCACATCCAACACCCCACGGGGCTGTCTGCCATAGAGAAGCTCGAATGGGGAAAACCCAGTGGAGGCTTGGGGAACCTCCCGCACAGCGAATAGCAAGGGCTCTAGCCACTTATCCCAATTTTTCGCGTCTTCGTGAACGAATTTACGAATCATGGATTTAAGAGTGCGATTAAATCGTTACACCAGCCAGTCTGTTTGTGGGTGATAGACACTGGTGTGAATCGATTTAATGCCCAATAATTCATATAATTCGCGCAGGGTGCGTGACATAAATGCGGTGCCTTGGTCTGTGAGGATCTCTTTGGGGATCCCCACTCGGGAGATTAGGCGGAAGAGTGCCTCCGCGACACTTTTGGCTGATGTTGCGGAGAGCTACAGCTTCCGGGTACCGGGTTGCATAATCCACCAGAACTAATGCAAACCGGTGCCCCCGTGCAGATCGCTCGAATGGCCCGATGAGATCCATACCAATTCTTTCGAAGGGGATCTCCATGATTGGTAATGGGCGCAAGGGCGCTTTTGGGCAGGCTGGTGGATTTACCAACTGACATTCACGGCATGCAGCGCACCATCTGCTGACGTCCCCGTGAATGCCCGGCCAAAAGAATCGGGCCATGAGTCGATTTAGCGTGGCCGCTTGACCTAAATGTCCGGCAATAGGGTTAGCATGAGCCGCCTGGAAAAGCATTTCCCGACGGCTTTTAGGTACTAATAATTGGGTAGTATGGGTAATTTTGATTGAGTGTCTTGGATCACTCGATACACCCTGTCTTTAATGATCGCAAAATACGGATACTTGAGCGGTCGCTCAGGCTGGAGGATATGCCCATCTATCATTTTTACCTGCTCGATGGCATGTCTTAGCGTGTCATCACGCGACTGCTCTAGAGGGAAGTCTTTACACCGGGAGATTCCCGGCCCTCCCTCTGAGTCAGAGCGTGACGACATCACCAGGGATTCCCCCAACTGAGCGGTCCGCCCCCTAGCCATCGATCCTTTTCTCCAAGAGACACCCGCTGTCAAAACCCCTAATAGTTTATTAAAATCAGGCCAATTGGTTCCTAAAATCAGCGGATGCTTGAGGTGCGGGTTAACCGCTATCTCCACGCTATGTTTTTTCCCCCGGAATTGAATTTCTACAGCCATTAGCGGGTAGTGAGTTACATCCCCGTGCACACACCTCACCTTAACCAAGCGGTTACATCCTGAATCCACCAAGGCCTGATATTTATCCCCCTTTATACTCACCGGTATCTGATATAGCCCGTTGCGACCGTGGGCGACAGTTGGGCTGTCGGGCACGCGGATCAAAGCCCCCACCTCCATCGTGGAGCAATCCTCCTGGGTGTGATCCACGCCCCCGCACCGCCAACACGTCGGCCCAGACCTCACCCCTGCACCCCCGGGGCCAGTTGGACCAACTGGTTGAGCTGGAGAGAGACCTGTTGTGGCTGGAGGAGCCACTAGAGGGCGTGCTTCCATGTCCCGGCCCGGATATCCACCCCACCGAGGCATAGAGCGAGGTGTATCCATCCCCGTGGCCCGCTTCCTTGGAGCTGGCAGGGGAGGTCCCTGCTGCCTGGGCCTGGGAATGGGAACGGAGAGAGAAAGAGAGGGAGAAGGAGGAGAGAGAGGAGAGAGAGAGGTTAAATCGCCGACCCTGGACCTCGCTACCAGGTGGTCCTCCGCCAGCTGGATGGCCGTTTCGAGCTCGGTGGGCCGGTGGCACTGGACCCACTCCGATGTTCGGGAGGGGAGGTGGGCGATGAACTGCTCCAGCACCACGGTATCCACCACCTGGTCGATGTCCTGGCCATCCTGGATCAGCCATCTGCGGCAGGCGTCCCGCAGCTGCTGGGCGAAGACAAAGCGCTGACGTTGTTCCTCGGAGTTGCGGCCGGCCCGCTGGAGGATGGCTCGCTTCAAGTGACCATATTCCAGGAGATTCTGGGCCGGTAGTTGCTGCGCCGCAATCTGGGCTTCGCCCGATAGCAGCGGGATGATTCTTACTGGCCACTCGGCCTGCGGCCAGCCACACGCCTCCGCCATCTTCTCAAATAGGTCCAGGAACACTTCCGGATCGTCCTGTGTCCCCATCTTCTGAAGGGAAATGGGAGGGTGGGCGGCAGGTGTCGACGCGGGCCGGATCCCCTGGTCCAGCAGTCTCCGGACAAGCTCGCGGTCCTCTTGCTGGGCTTCCACCAGGACCCGAAACCTTTGTTCCTGGTCCGCCCGGATCTCCACCAGCGCCTGGATCACATCCGCAAATGGACTGGTTGACGGAGTGGTCATCTTGGCAGCGAAGTCTCTTCTCCTTCCCGGGTTTCGGCACCACTGTAGTAAAGTTTGTTTTGTAGGAAGAAGAAGACAGGGTCGGCGATATCTGGTAAGCACAATTCTTTATTATTTTTCTGGTTGTGCTGGATATCCCAGTCTGGGTGTGTGTGTGTGTGTGTGTGTGTGTGCAGGCTTGGCTCTCCTCTCTCTCGGCTGTTCCTTCTCCTCACCTTATGAAGGTGTCTCTCCGACCCAATCATTAGAAAATACAGGTGTTACTGATTATTTATGATTGGACCACTGACCAGCCGCCGGTGGGTGACCTCCCCCCTTTTTGGGTGTTCGATCCCGCCTTCCCCACCACACCAAGATTAATTGCTGTTTTGAGAATCTCCTCATTTTTCAAATTGTAATGGAGAAGATAAAACTTTCTAGTGCTTTTCTTCTGCATTATAGAACACTTTTCTTTTATATTATAATAAATAATTTGTGTTTAGTAATGATAGCAGAGGGCGGCACAGCAAGAAGGTCATTGGTTCGAGCCTCAGTTGGGTCAGTTGGCATTTCTGTGTGGAGTTTGCATGTTCTCCCCGTGTTCGAGTGGGTTTCCTCCTGGTGATCTAGGTTCCTCTACAAGTCCAAAAACATAGACTATAGGTGAATTGGGTGAGCTAAATTGTCCATAGTGCATGTGTGTATGTCCTGGTCCTCCAGGTTGAGGGTTGAGCATTGTGCTAATGACCCACCTCATAAAAGTTAGATGTTACACGGGGCGGCTAAATATCAACTCCAATATAAACGGCCCTTGGAGTAAGTAATGAAATGGAAATATTTAAATGGGCCAAGGTCATGGTGTGTCTGTTTTGGGGCTTTTAAATATAAACATTGTGTGGCAAAATTTGCCTAGTGCACCTCTAAGATGTGTTTTGGTTTACACCTGGTGTTAGAAAGGGTATACAGGCATGTTTTTGTTTGTTTTTTTCTGATCTTTTGATCTAATATTGAAAAATAAGAGTTTGTCAATTTACATACAGTCGTGAAAGAAAACAACAAAACAATTCTATACTTATTTCAATTCTAGTCTGATATCTGAGAAACTTAATTCACCGAATACTGTGGCATAGTGATAGAATCAAGTCTGGAAAGTGAACATTTTCTATCCACATTTTTTTACCGTCATACCAAACTTTCGTATTTACACAGCAAAATTGAAATCCTGTCTGGCTACTGTGCTTTAACCGCAATCCCGTAATGTTTAGAAATTAGGTCAGTAGTCAAATAGGCGGTTTTAGTGGATTTAAATGCATAAGCGTCTACACTATAGAAAAACAGTCAAATGCATTTAGGCTACATCTGTAATAGTCCAATGTGTACAAGCTCAAAGATTTTTAAACCACATTTTCCCCAATATATATGGAATCATCTTTTCACATTAAAGACATTTAAATACCAGTGGCAAGTTGCATAAAGCACTTAGTCTAGCCTTAAAATGTTAGATATAAATGTTTTTTCCTTATGACTACTTCTAACTTTAAGTCACCAAAAGGTAAATTGGGTCCACTTTAATACAAAAAGACTGATTAACCCTTGTTTAACTTATTGGCTATTTTTATGCAAGTGTTTGTGTTTTCAGTTTTTAATGGTTTTTAATTTAGTGGCTAATTCGTATGAATTCGTACAACCTAATTTGTACAAATTAATACGATTTGCTCATCACCCAATGACGGTTGGGGTTAGGGGTGGGGTTAGGTGCCACACCTCCTTTTTAAAATCATACATTTTTGTATGAATGAACTCGTACAAATTTGTACGAATTAGCCACTAAACTGACAAAACGTAAAATACTTACGTTTCCTCATGAGATTAGGCTGGCCAAACACAAGATTATAAAGTATAGGTTTTTAATCATATTAATGGTGCCATAGAATGCATACATTTATTATGTTTAAATTGTTTTCTGATATCTACATATCAACTGCAAAAAAAAACAACCCAGAAATGGTTTTACAAGTCTATTTAAAACCTAGAAATTGGCCCTAGAATGACAGCTCTGTTTTACCTTATTTGGAAGGGTCATGAATATTAATGAGCTCTGCTCTCATGCTGCTCTCGGCTCTTATCTCTGATGCTCACACAGCGTGATGTACTCTGAATTACATATGTGCAAAATAATCATACTTTAGTTGTGAAAAAAATATTAAACAAACAGATTTCTTGTCAAATGACAATCGTTTCTCAAATGAAGTGGAGAAAAGGTTCATGTTACAGAAGCCAGCGAGTTTTCTGTAGGCAATCTGTAGTCCGCTGCTACATAACTGCTTCTGAGTTCTGTTGTGAATAAAATACAGCCTAAATTATAATTATACCCGACAAAAATTACAGATAAAGGTGTACTTTGTGTTTAATGCAGAAATGAATACCAACTTATGCATAGTCAATGAGTTCTTTGAAATTTATTGCCATCCTTTCACTCCAGAAAAATCCCAGTAAAAGCTGAGTGATATGACATGATGCACACACGTGCAGTAAACATCATTTTAGCAGTTTACATGTTCCTAGTGCCTCATTACAAGCAACACCAGATACATTTAAACAGATCATTTAGATCCTTATCTGGCTTTTCCTACTTTTTGTCTGTATGGCTGAAACAATTGTGAATATTTAATGGACAAGAGGTGTGCATTTAAGAGGTAAAAACAATAATATCAGGAAATAATAAATCCAGAACATCTTGTATGTGATGATGGGTGCCATTGAAAACACCTTAATTGAAACATCTTTCATGTATTTTTCCTATTTTACTGCTGACTCATCTATTCATAAATATCTCCCTCTTATTATAGCTGGTTTACTTCCTGTCTGCACCTCTCTGGCTTCCTGTGATGTGTCAGGCCTGCTGTACCTCCAGTCATCCTTCTGACCTCTCTGACTGGAGGCCTGTTAGACCCGTCCAGCAGGCAAGGGTCCCACATGGGCCCAGCACTGGCACAGGGCACCATCCTGTTTCTTTGCAGCCCATTGTTTTCCTGCTCATCTGCAGGGTGAGGTTTCACTAACTGCACGCGAGCCTTCGATGCATCCTGCCTTCATTGCACGGCATGAAGAAAAACAAATCGTACTGCATTGCACAGGCACCACAATTTTAAGGCCTAGAGTTAATGAAACCTTCTGCTTAGATATTTCATCTTGGCTGAAGCTTTAAGACTAAAGTCACCCAGATAAAGATCTTACTGTTGTTTAATTATGATAAAAGATCAGATAGGTTCGACTACCATGGTTACTATGGTTTCTGGGCACCCCTGGACAGTAAATTGACTTACAGTAGATTGTGATCATATCTGGGGAAATCGAAATCTCTCTTGCTAGAAACTGTGATTATGTTGGGACCCTCTCCCTGATCAGTGCCCTTGTAACTGCTCTTCTTGTACATGAAAAGTGCATACACATGACAGAAAGCAAAATAATAAGAAATAGTGTCTCTCTTAACTTAAGTCTAAAGTTAATTGCTATATGCCACTTTAACATATCATACATAAAACTGTAGCCTTTTCATTTAAAGGGCTCCAATTTTGCCCTTTTTACAAGATGTACTGTAAAAAAGGCTTTTGTGTCTCTAAAATGTATCTGTGAAGTTTCAGGTCAAAATACTCATCATATCGTTTAATGTCCCTTCTTGAAAATGAAAATGGGTCTGAGAAATTGAAGCAGTTTTGCGCCTGTGCCTTTAAATGCAAATGAGCATGAATTAAATTGCTTGAGTTGAATTGAATAAAGTTGGATGAATGAGCCACACTCAAATGTTCCAGCGTTCGATGTGAGTGTGCCTTTAAAATGTTCTACTCATGACAAATGTGACAGGACACCCACCTGACAGGTAAATATGTTTTTGTATAGAGACCCCTTATACCTAGTTACTGTACAAAATAAACTCGATTTATAGTACACAAGCATGGAGTAATGTTGCGTAATTGTAGTGTCCTATTTTATAGTTGAGCACACTGTGCAGCTTGGTGATTCCAGCTCTTATGAATCATGCAGCTCAAAAAGTATGGTTCAAAATCCTATAAAATGCATTTTTTATGAGGGGCAGTTTGATTAAAGAAATTTGGATCACATCTTTTAATCCCCCTTTTTTTTTTGGCATGTTTGATGTTATTTGACAGGACAGTAGTTTGACAGGAACTCGGGACTTCCAGAGTACTTCTGCACCATATGTCAGCGCACTAACCACTGGGATATTACGCCAACTTAATCCCAGTTTCTTTGCAAATCCTGTCTTGTGGACATGATTATATGCGCATGTCAGTGCTACATCATGGTGTATTGGGCCTCAAAATCGCTAGGATTTGGATCCTATTTTAATGTCAGCAAATTAAAAAAGACAATATTACTGTGTATATGCAATACATACGCTAGAGGTGTGAACCTACACTGGTCTCACAGTTCAGTTCGGTTCGGTTACGATTCTCATACCATCGATTCTGTTCAATTCGATATCTCAGAGAATCACAGTGCATGACAATTTTATATTTTACTGTACAGCACAAGAATTATTGTACTAAAATGTATAAATATATTTATATTTATATATTATTTGTAATACAATTTTGTCCTTTAATACAAGCAGTCAGATATATGAACTGTACCTTAAAAATTCAAGTACATGCACAGGACAACATGAGCATTTATAGCAAATGAACAAATGTACTGTAAATATACCACTCGCTAATATTTCTCTGATTGGTCATGCGCTCATCAGAAAGGGCTGCAATTGGCTCTAACGCTTTGCCGCTGTTCACCGATGAGTGACACTGATAAATGGACGCGGCGATCACAGTTGATCCATGATAGACGCAGTGAAGAAATCTCGCTCTGCAGACACGTGCTCGTGTCTGTATCCAGAAGTACCACTGTAAAAAGAGAAAAGAGGAAAAGCCAACATCTCAAACCAACAGGTCACAGGTCCATAGTAAGAGCGAGAGTAAGAGAGAGAGAGAGAGAGAGAGAGAGAGAGAGAAATAGAGTTTACTTTCAGTTTCAACATATAGTGAAATAGGGGCTTCTGCTGTAACGTCAGCGTCAGTGAAAGACTGTCCAGAAACCGCACACGCAGTGAATTTCTGAGTTTCTGTGTTATGGAGCGTTTTAATTACTCACACTCGCCTCCCTCGCCATAATAAGCTTCTGCAATATAGCGCATATGTGATTTATGACATCAGTACATAATAACCGGTTATGGTCTATTACTCAACCAATACCAAATTGTCCGTGTCTGCATCGAGGTGCACGTAGCAACAATTAATTTTGACACCCCTAGCATACACCTACACACATTTCTGTCCAAACAGCTTCCAAATGTTGATTTTGTATGATAGGTGCCCTTTAAGTCAAAATACTCCCTCCCCTTACTTGTATTCTGAATAAATGACAAGGTATCCAATGAGATAAGTCAAGCAATAATAATAATAATAATAATAATAATAATAATAATAATAATACATTTTATTTATAGTGCGCTTTTCTCAGACTTAAAGCGCTACAAGGGAAACAAAGCAAACAGTAACAAAGCAGAACAATAAAAACAAATAAAAAAGGCCACAATAAAACAATAAAATATGATTGATTCAGTACAATTAGATGATTAAATTAACAAAAATAGTCAATCTAAGTTAAAAGTGACGGTAAAAAAGTGAGTCTTGAGAAGTTTCTTAAAACAGTCCAGAGAAGCGGCATTCCTGATGCTGATGGGTAGGCCATTCCATAGCTTAGGCGCACTGTATGAAAAAGCTCGACCACCCATAGTCTTTAGTTTACAGCATGGCTGATACAGCGTAAGTTCAGATAAAGAATGAAGGCTGCGGGTGGGAGTGGCAAGAGTTACCAGGTCACAGATGTAGTCAGGTGCTAGCCCATGCACTGCTTTATATGTTAAAAATTGTATATGTTATGTAGTACAGGGGTGATATGATGGCGCGAGGAAGTGTGAGTCAAACCCCGTGCAGCAGAATTTTGAATAATAATAAATTGTATAATAAATTGAATGATAAATTATATGCAACAAATATACTCATAGAAGATGGCCCATCACAGTCTCTTTTTTTGGCATCATTGTGTTGACATAGCTCCAAATACTCCTCCATGTCAATCATACAGGCACATTTCAGCAGATGCTTGAGGCTTGGTTGAGTGCAGTGTGTTTGTGTGTGTGTTTAGCTCATCGAGAATGGATCACTTTTTCTAACCCTGATGCCTGAGAGTGACGGGACAGCACCAGCTAAATACCTTTTAATTAAATATAGAGCAAAATGTCTCACTGTGTAAGTAAGTAATGTGCATTTATATAGTGCATTTATCATGTATGGCCATACACCCAAAGTGCTTCACAATCATGAAGGTGGTCTCTCCACACCACCACCAGTGTGCAGCATCCACTTAGATGATGCGATGGCAGCCACAGGATAACGGCACCAGTGCGCTCACCACACACCAGCTATAGGTGAAGTGGAGAGACAGTGATAGAGCCAATTTGATGGATGAGGATGACTGGGAGGCCATGTTGGTTAAGGGATAATGAAGAAAATTTGACCACGAAACCAGGGTTATACCCCTACTCTTTATGAAAAGTGCCATTGGATTTTTAATGACCACAGAGAGTCAGGACCTTGGTTTAACGTCTCATCCAAAAGATAGTGCTCATTGACAGTATAGCAGGCCCTTCACTATACTGGGGCATTAGGGCTCACACAGACCACAGCTTGAGTGCCCCCTGCTGACTTCACTAACACCACTTCCAACAACAACCTAGCTTTCCCATGTGGTCTCCTATCCAAGTACTGACCAGGCTTATCCCTGCTTAGCTTCATTGAGGACCAGCTGCAGAGTTATATGGCTGTGGCACTGTGAACTGAGGTGTCTGACTGGATAAAAAGGATGTTTATTTACACCACCTTTGAGAAATATAACCAAAGTCAGAGAATCATATCAACTTGTGTAAAATGGGCATCTGATGTCACCTTTAATGTCAACAAGCAGAAGCAGTATTGTTTAGTTGGCTAGTCCTGCACATCCCTATTCGTACCTACATGTCAACTAACGTTCATTAGGGTAACTGTTAGACTGAGTTAGGAGTTTAAAAGTACAAAGTAACTTTCAAAAAGTAAAATGTCTATTGGGGAATCATCAAAATAAAGTGTTAGCATGATAAAATGTATCTTGTCAACACTTTCTTTTAATTATGAACTATTTTTAATGCATGAACTTTCAGTTTCATAATTTGTGCTATAATAAGAAATGTCTTCATCTTTGGAGCTTCCTCGACTAAAAGTTTACTCACCCAAAACTTCCATAATTAAAGAACATACTGTGCTCAAAATATATCAAGCAGCTGAATCCAAGTTTTCATAATAACATGCACCGAAACATCACAGTTGTGTTAGTGAAAGAATGGGATCATTTTTGTGAACATTCCAGGTTAAGATTTTACTCTTTCCTGCTTGTGTATCAACATGGTGACAGAGATGATCTATAAATCTGAAGTCAGAAGAAAAAAAAAACTAATCAACAAAACTCCTTGGATGATGTGGTCAAGAAAACCAGTCCAGTATTTGGTAACTATGTAACCTCACTGAGGTAAACAGAGAGCGCAGCCTCATATGAACCCCAAGCAACCCCTTCATCCATCTGACATGCACAGACTTGGCACATTTGTTATATGGGCCACATGGAGGGAAACTCCTTGGGAAGTGTGATGAGAGCAAGAGACCTTTTCAAGGCGGGCTATTATTCTTTGATAACCAGGCTTTTGCATTTGGCCTCCCTAGTGCTTTTCATTAAGAAAGGAATCACCTTAGCTTTGCCAGGATTTAATCAGAAACAGCCTGCTGCAACAGCTAATTGAAACAAGCTGGACCTCCACGCTCTATACAGTACACAATAAGTGACAAATTTGACCACAAGCTGCAGTGTATATTTAAAAAAAATATCAATGCAGTACAAGACTCCCTGCTTGTCAAAACCATGGCATATGAAAACATGTTTTTGGCAACTCACCGGGGAGACTGGGAAGTCGATGCCACTGATGATCTGACTTTCAGTTACTTCATTAAAGGGGAAAGACATATTTTACATGTGTTGATGCTAAGCTTTGTTGCGATGAGAAGCTTTATTCCATCTGACACTTTATGCAAACTGAGCCGCTTTATGCAACATTATGATGTGTTGTTTTGCAGTCTGAACTAGAACATTGCATAGTTCTGCAGTTTACTCTGACAAAAAGAAATCTCTGAAGTAGTATTTATATTAAAATGCCAGTCAACAGAGTAGTACAATATGACTTTAATGCTGAGATATCTTATCTATATCTTTTTTTTTGGCCAGAGATAGTAGTATAAGTTCTTACATTTGGGGTTTTTGCAGTAATCAGAAAGGTAGAAACTAGGGCTAGGCGATTTAGTCTAAAATTAAAATCTTGATTAATTGAAATTTTTTACTTAATTTACTGACAAGTCAAATTGCACAGTAACTATGACAAGTTTTGCACAGTAAATATGCTTACATATTACAAGTGAGAGATTTTTGAATGAAGGGTGCTTGATTACTTGATTTTAAAACAATTGAAGGAAACACACACTCTCTACTATCTATGAGTATTCATTGAACATCATAGTTGAACAACTGAAATTAACACATACGTTGCCAAAATTAACACTTTTTAAAAAAATAAATCACTTTTGGGTTGGCATCAGCCAAGGTGAGGGGTATGCGACTGCGCAAAAGATGTGCCGAACCATATGTGTGCGCTCAACGCAGAAGTATAATCACATGACTCCACACACTGTAGAGAAATTAATTGAAAAATTGACCTGTAAAAATTAGATCGATTATAGGTTTTGAATGCTGATTTCGATTAATATTTGATTAATCACCATGCCCTAGTATAAACTGTTTAAATGTTGATGTAATTTCAATGTTGGATGTAATTTCAACTGAAACATAAAGTGTTTTGTTTATGTCACAGCTCTGCCGTCAGAGTGGTCTATGTGCAATAGCATGAAGGGGATGGGCATTTCAGAGAGCAACTGATTGGTCAGAAGATTTAATGAGAATTGAAGTATGAGGTGACATCAAAGAATCAACCCAGGCTCATTCTAAAAAACATGTCAAATACATCCAGGGCCCGGTTTTTCAAAAGTAATCCACTAGGATTTTGGATAACGGATTGGATCAAGAAAAAACGGATTACATAATCGGATTACATCACATAATCCAATCTTGATTTTGATCCGGATCAAACCTTTAGTTTGAGTTTTTCAGACCTTTTTTGTAGGATTTGGATCACTTTGATCCAAAAAATCTGGATTAAACTGATCCCATCAGAAGGGTGGATTCAGCGTGGATTTCATGCCCAAAATGTAATGAAAACTTTAGTAATGTATCAAATAATGCTATATTTGGATTATGCCGCAGTATCTTACAAGAGATCCTATTTATTCATAAGGTTTTAATTGTATTTGTTTATCCATCAGGTAGGCTTTAACGTATTCAGCCTTTCAGTATAGGCCTACAGCAAAGTAGAAAGAGTTTGGCCTCATAAAATAATCCCCCAAACAGCTGTCAAAATTGACCAAAAATTTCATTCTGTCACTAATTAAAATGTATACATACTCATCACAATGGAAAATATTTTTGTTTTTTGAATATTTATTAGTGAGGTATACAATGATAACAGAATAACCAAAAAAAATGCAAAGAATGGCAATCACTGATTTTTTAAATCACTTTCAACAATAGCAAAAAGCGACTGAAAGGGCAGAAGCACAGCTTCATCTGGCAGAGGAACAACTGACTGACCAAACTGCAGCAAACCAACGCCGGACTTGAGATTCGCCTCCTAAAGGTTACGCTCAGACAAGCTGGTCTCTCCACATCAGATGAGGAAGTCTAAAATTATTGCAGAGTTTTTTACATTAAGTCTTTTTTTAATTCAATACATCTATATTTGAAACTTTTTTTAGTTTTTATTAAATGTGTGTGTTTTATTTCAAATAAAAATAAAGTTATATTGACCCCACACTGGCTATTCTACTTGTTGCTATTTAAATATCTATAGTTCTACATTGTGATTTCATATCCTGTTTGAGCACTGGTTATCCAGATTTAGTGATCCTGAAAAGTTCCTATCCAGATCAGATTGATCCAAACCGATGTTGCTTTGAAAAACTGTCTCAAAAAGTAAGCTGGATTGTGTGATCACGGATCGCAAAAAAAGGATTACTAAATCCGGATTAATTTTATCCAGATTAAACCTTTTGAAAAACCGGGCCCAGGAGTTAAGTTTTTTTTGCAGTTTTTGCGAATCCACCAGAGGCCGCTGTGTATGCTTTTTCAGACCTCAAATTTCTCTCGCAAGTGCCATTCGCGCCTGCTGTTCCCACGTAAATCTACCAGAGGCCGCTGACAATTGAATGTCCTCTGTCGACTGACTAAATGACTGACTGACTGACCGATCGACTGACCCACCCTCCTCCTTCCCGAAACCCAACCAATAGAGTTTTCAATAGCACCGATTAACCTGCCCACCTCTTCCCCAAACCCAACTGACATTTTTTTTAAAGCAATCAAGAAAAAAAGAAGCCCTCGCCTGATTTTCCCCACATTTTCATATTTTCCCACATTCTCACCATGTTATTTACATGTTTATTTTATTTTTTGTCTTACCCGCTTTTTGGAACTGTTCTTCGCCATACTCTAACCACATCGTTGTGGTCAACTCCTCTCTGCGTCTTGAGTCCACCGACGTACATGGTGAGCTAACTGGACAAACTGATAACAACGGGAAAGCCATCCATACAGAGGTAATCGGTCAGCTGGTAAGCGCTAAAAGGTACGGCGTCATACTGCCATACTGCAAAGTGTTAATTTTAAAGATGAAATGCAGCCATACGTATGTCTGGCTACATAATTCACAATCTCCAGAAATGTATATAGGGCTACATTTTCAGAATGAGCCTGTGTTGCAAAAAAATAGTTGATTTAGGCAGAAGTGAACCTATGAATGCTTATGTCTTCTTAATTTCAATTTTGTCTCTGCTTTGGAGCACATCAGCTTATAGATAACATTAAGACTAAAATATTGATACTAAGACTTTCCTTTTGATTTCACTGGGACTTTAAAATCTTCTTCTCTTGGCCAAGAAAAAAGGAGTTCACTACAGCTGTCACTGCAGGAAAGCAGAGGATCTCGGTTAGAGCATATTTATGATATTTTCAAAAGTTCTTTTATTTTCACAAAATCATTTACAAGTTATGTCCAACTTGTGTCCTCTTTTTTCCACAGATGAAAGGCTCCCACCCTACCAACATCTTTTCTAAAAAAGGTCTGTTGTGTGCGACATATCACAACATGTGTTTGATGTGACTTAAAATTTTTTATTTTATTTTGAATCATTTGTGCATAATTAATCCAGAGTCCACAGTTGTCAAACTCCACTTGTTTGTTTCAACAAATCAGTGAATTGGAATGTGAACTGACTTAAAACAGTACGAAGGGAAAAAAGATGAAAATGATTGGTTAACTTCTGAGGAGTACAAAAAGGGAAAGCTTTCTTGCTGGACTGCTGGATTGTTATGAAGTTGTGTGTTATGAAAATGTGACTGAACTCTTGGATCATGTTCACATTTAAATATTGAGTAATTTACTTACTCCCCTTCCAGATATATTGTATTTTCAGCCTATAATTGGTTGTGAATGTCTTATTTTTTGGGCCTTTGACACAAATCAGCAAAACCAAAACAGGTCTGAAATATGAAGTATCCACAGGCTTTTTCGGGGTTTTATAAATCACTAGGTTTAGATCTTGCGTTCTCCAAAGTAAATGTTTTATTATAGTGATATATATCTTGTTTGCTTACATTTTAAATGCTAGAAATGAAGAACAGAAAACTCATACCCAAACACGACGATGTTAGATCATGTACGTTGTCTCAATTTTTTACATACTTGTTTTAAATCCCACTTTTTCCTTCTAGTCTGTGACTTAGACATTCAATTTTCCATGCCCACTGTAACACGGGTGCCTGCTAAAAGGTCATTTCTATCCTCTGGTAATTTGGAAATGTTTGAATGCTTGTCAAGGTTAATAATTCTGGAGTTAAAAAAGCTTGTATTGATTCATATGGCAACCGTTGTCATATCAGGGTTGGCAAAGGTGTTTGACTGTCATTCAGCCTGAGTGTTATTTCTGGTCTGTGGCTTGTGGCTGCAAGACTGTAAAGTTAAATCAAAAACATGTGACGAGAGAGTGACAAAATAACCACATATTCAGAGTCAAACTTAGTTCAATGAGGTCTAGCTATGTAAAAGACTACCGAAATGGTACTCTAAGCCATGAGTGCACAGTTGTTGAGAAGTTAAACGTCTATTCAGAGTCATTAATTAAGCCCGGCTGACACCAGACTGGAATTTATGTATCTGAATTTCAGATTTTTGCAGTCATGCAAGTGGGGCTTTTAACTGTTGCGCTATCAGTAGTACTCGGATTGCTTAAGGTTATTAACTTTTTTTTTTTCCCAAACGTCCACATAAACATAATCATAATCGAGCTTTTTTTTATCATGACCATTTCCACCCTTTCCATGACCCTTAAACGGACTGTGTCTTTAATAAAAACACCACTTCATAAGTGAAATGAGCAGCAGCGTTTTTCAGCTCTCACACTCCAGCTTGTGAGTTTGCTGTTGTATCCAATATAGATTTTTAATTTCCTAATCCTTCAGTAACAGCCTAGTTCTTCTAGAACTTGCTGTAAAAATGGCTTTAGGTGTTATAAAAAAAGAATCATTTCACTGTGTTTAACAAGAAAAATAACATTTCAGTCTACATTAAAATGTCATGTTTAATTCAATGTGTACTTGCCATTTCTTAGCTGTGAAAATTATTCCAGTAACACTTCACAGTACAGTACTGAATTATATAGTGATGGATGTAACCTACAGCGCATACCTTGTATGTTGCTGTGCATTTATTCTTCTGCATTCTGTCTGTGTTGTTCTGACAATAACACTGCTGAAGTTTTAGCTCATAGTTGAGTTTCTATTTTCCTTTGTATTCGGTTTCTTTATGGGTTTTGTTTACACCAAAAATACCTGTAATGCTGCCTTAAAAGTAAAGTAAAAGTAGCCTTAAAAGTAGCCCAAACTCGCTCATTCAGAGGAGGGAACCAATGGATGTGCAACAACTTAAATCCTAAAGTAAACAAAAAGGGCCCAATCATACACCCGAAGGCGCAATACGTGTTTAGCAGGATTTGTTGCTATTTTTACCAGTGCAAACCTAATTTTCAGGTTTTGTGCCACATTGTTTAAATATCAAATCCATTTGCACCACTTTGTGTACTCATGGGTGTGCTGGTCTGAAATAGAGATGTGTTAAGGTGCATTGTTGGCGCAGTGCTATTTTAAAGAACTGAAATAGACTGCGCCGTTGACCAACTGAAAGCTGCTCTAAAGTCCAGCGCAGAGCATGTTAGTCATGTGCCTATGTGGGTCAAAACACTTACACATTGCTTAATACACACAGGATGTACAGTAATACACAAAGATTTTTACATTTAAAAAAAATAAAGGATTAAAATGTTACAAAAATTTTTCTTAATATAAAATACCACTGCCTTCATGCGTTTTTTTTATTTCATTCATGACAATTTGCATTTGTATAATGTTATTATTATTAGCAGTATTATTTATTATATGCATATTTAAATTTGTTTTCATAAAAACTAGTTTAGATTTGTCCACCTGTCGTATGCATCACCATATGGGGCATAAGAATAGGAAGTGTGTTTAACTCAGTTTTTTAACCACACTTCGTTATTATGTTCATTTATTTGTTTTCTGGAAATTAGAACTGAATTTAGAAATAGTTTTGAAACAAATCTTTGTGCTTAACAAATAAAATTAAATATGTAGGCTAATGGATGTCTTCAGTGGAGTGACTTTCCATCGTTTCCTTATCCATGAAGGTAAAGGAGTAAAGTAAACAGTTAAAGTAAATTAAAGAGAAAGAAAAGAGGCTGAATGGAGGAGGCTCGTTCTTTATCCTCAGGCTGCAGATGCTCTGTTTAACTGTTTTCTCACCAGTGAAACATTCAGTTTTTCCACTTACAAAGTCCACCATATAAATAGCAAGTGTGCCTGGTGGGACGCAACTGACTGAAACTTTATGTTCAAAGCACACCCATAACACATTAAGAGAATAAGCTCAACCCTTCTGAACCATGCGCCAGGGCGCAGACTAGGGGTGGCAAAATTAACTGTTTCTTCCATAAACTGTGATGCAGAAGTGAACAATTCGCTATCGGTTTAGTAATAATTATAACCAGTTATTATGTACTGATGTCATTTATCACATATGCATTATATGGTGTTAGCTTACTATAAAAATGCGAGTAATAAAACGTTCTAACTACTTAAAAACAGACAACTGTGCACAATTCACTGCTTGTGAGTTTGCTGGACAGTCTTTCACTGATAGGGAAAGTACATCAGAACCCAGCTAGGAAAAAATGAAAGCTGTAATCTCTCTCTCTTCTGCTTGGCCCTTTAAACTGCTGGCATGTTCGTGAGGTAACATTTCATCTCCTCTCTCGACTCTTACAACAATAATGTTACTTGTGGATCCAGGTCCGTGCATGTCTACAGAGCGAGTTTTCTCCAACGCGTCTCGTCTATATTGGGTAAGCTGATTGCCATGGCCATTTAACATCAGTGTCCCTGTCACTGTTTGCTGAACAGTGCCAGAGCTGCGCTAACCATAAGAGCCAATTGCAGTCTTTTCTGTTGAGTGCTTGATCAGTCACATGTGTTTAAGAACAATGCTTAAAAAGCAAGTGGGATATTATATACATTTGTTTATTTGCTATAAATGCTCATGTTCTTCTGTACATGTCATGTGTTAAAGGTACAGTACATATATCTGACCGCTTGTATGAAAGGACAAAATTGTATTACAAATAATATATAAATATAAATTATACATTTTAATACAATAATTTTTGTTGCTAAGTAAAATATCAAATTGTTTATGGAAAGCATCATCAATGAACTGTGATGCACCGAGATCTGAACAGATGCGGCTGAATTGAACCGAATCGATGGCATGATAACTATAACCGAACCGAACCATAAGACCAGTGTAGGTTCACACCTATTTTTCTGTCCTTAAAATGGCAAAAGTGGATTCAGAGATGCCCTTAATGCTTTTGCACCATGCGCTTTAGACTTTACACCTAGATTGGTCTCTATACTTGTTAAATATTCACACCAACAGGCTCACTGCTCTCCAGCAGCTCTTGGCCCTGCCTACATTCGTCAACACTACCAAGCTGACCAATCACAGAGCTTGAGTTTGTGACATGTAGTTACATTTTTGTGAGGTGCGCGTCATGGTCTGCATCAGACACGGTTTAGGGTATGTGACTGTGCGAAGGATGGGCCAGACAATCTGTGTGCACTCAACACAGTTATATAAATCAACCTTTACATTAGTATTTGTTAATATATGCTTAAAACATGCATTCATAGCTATAAGTTTCAATGGTTAATGAAGAACTAAACCATTCACCAATAAATATGTCAGCAACTAACATAGGTCTAATAATGAATAGATTACAAATTAAAACACATTATTATCATTTGGTGAACAATTAATCCGTGCAAGTTAATCCACTGAAAAAAGTTTGTTTTGGTAAATATTTTTGACTCTCACGACTCTGTTGACATCAGCTTGATAGCTTCAGCCACAATATTCTTAACCACACCACTCTTACCGTTAGTTTGCTACAAGGGAATGATGTGTAAAACGAGGGCCCCACCCTACTCTATAATCCGTTTTAGTTGGAAGTACATCAGCTTGCTAAAATAAAAGTCTCAGCAACTTAATATTTAATGATATTTTATAATAAGCTAAGTGCATTTATAGGATACACTTTCAATTTAAAGTTTGCAATATGTTTGGAAAAGCCCATTCTAATGCATGTTTTGCATGAGTTTTTTTGCATTTACACAATGTTGACCACCAGGTGTCTCTAGGGTTGGGGGTTCTAAATGGTTGAAATAGTGAATCAATTTGCAAAGCAAATTAGTTTTTTTGAGAATCTACAAAAGCTTTGTTTCTCCTATCACTACAAGAAACACACTCAAAAATGCCAATCACATCTAAACTTCGCAGTTAAGAGGATAAGTGAGGTAGCGCTGATGGCCGATAGACATCATGATGCTGAGCCAGCATCGCCAATCCTCCGCCCCGCCCCCGTCGCAAACCCGCTTGTGAAAAATACACACTCAGGTCCCATTTACACTAATACAGCTTAGTTTTAAAATGACATTTTAGAACGATAATGATCCACGTCCACACTGGTGTTTCATCTAGCATTTCACACACACACACACACACACACACACACACACACACACACACACACACACACTCTCTGTCATACACTTGTCTGAGCTCCAGAGAACAGTGTACGGACAGTTTATCAAGGATGTATCGCTGGATCGCGTCTCACTATAGTTGTTAAACATGATATTTAATTAATCTTGTCTCTATCTAACGACTCTTCAGGCTTTTGAATCTATCAGGTAACGTGTCACAGCGTCAGTACACTGCTTCAGTCTTTCGCTTTCACACTTGTACTTCAAGTTGTGCACTTTTTTTACCAACCAAGTTTGACGATGCCATTATAATGACAGATCACTCTGCCTATTCATGCCAGAGTCCCACGGAAAAAGTCATTTGATAGGTGGTAATTTGTGTGTAACTTATCTTTATTTATTTATGATTTGGTTATGGGTAAAACAAAGACCATGCGAGCCAGGTAGTTGAAACAGTAGGCTACAAATAATTAATTCGTTATGAATTATTTAATTATTCATAAATAATTTATTCACCTCCGCGTATGAAGACGATGCCATCGTCCATCACAATGTTTCACATTAGACATCGTACGATGCTAAATTGGTCAACATCGCCCAACCCTACTGACAAGTTTTGTACAGTAAATATGCTCACAAACTACAAGTGAGAGATTTCTGAATGAAGTGTGTATTACTTGATTTTAAAATAATTGGTGGAAACACACACTATCTACTATATATGATTATTTACTGAACATCAGCAATGAACAACTGAAATAAAACACAGATTGCCTAAAACAATTAGTCATTTTTTTCTTATAAAAAAGTGAAACTTTTGGAAACAAAATAAATAATTTTAATGTTTTTAAATCAGCCTTAACAGAGTGGGGTCATGTGACTCCACATGCGGTAGGGGAAATAATAATTTAAAAGTTTGAGCTCGAAAAATTTGATTGATTATAGGTTCTGAATGTCAATTTAGATTATTTTACGATTATTTACCCAACCATAGAGTGAGGCTTATATAGTCTGGATGATTGTGAACAAGTACAAAAGCATAAAGGCAATAGTCGGGAAAATATGCAACAGCTGTATTGGGGTGACTGGTGCAATATATTGAGGTAGTTGTAGTCTGGGTGAATGGCAGAAGTGCATGATGGAGGGCAGTCTAGTGGAGCTTATAGCACTTCCACTGTTAACTATAACAGTTGGTACTCACTGACTTCCATAGTTTTTTCCCTTTTGAAGAAACCATCAACAATTGGTTACCAACAATCATTAAAATATATCCCTAAAAACAACTCGTAGGTGAGTACATTTTCATTGTGGGGTGAGCTATTGTTGTAAAGTTTTTTTTGTTTGTGCATATTTGTTTTGTATTTTATTCAAAATGGCATTCATTTGTGTATACTCAAAAATTTGCCCAAAGAAAATACGTGTATTTATTTATTTTTTTAACAAAAATGTATGACTCAGTACTATGTAGGGCTGGATGATTAATCGAAAAGTAATCGAAATCAACATTCAGAACATATAATCAATCTAATTTTTCCAGGACGATTATTTTAATTAATTTCCCTAAAGCATGTGGAGTGACCCCACTCTGTTAAAGGCTGAGGCTGATTAATACTTTTGAGGCCACTTTGCAGCCACATCTGATCTCTGGTCAAGTAAGACGATGGACCCATTCTTGAGCCTTACTACACACTACAATGACAATGATTGTAAGTTGCGCCAGAGATGCCTTGAGACGGCATATTTTCCATTACATTAAAATTATTATTTACATTTTTGTTTATAGAAGATGCAAGGAATGCACTGTTTAATTTATTATTTACTGGATACACAAGAGTTGTTTTATTTAATAGAGATGCTGCTTATTTTCTACTTTTAATATGAAAAATATTGAAAATAATAGATTTTGTTTCCAAAAGTGCAAGTTATTTATTTTCATATTTTTTATAAGAAAAAAGTGACTGTTGGTTTAAGGCAATGTGTGGTTTAATTTTAGTTGTTCAACAATGATATTCAATAAATAATCAGGTAGTAGAGAGTGTCTGTTTCCATCAATTATTTTATAATCAAGTAACGCACTCTTCATTCAAAAATCTCTCACTTGTAATGTGTGAACATATTTACTGTACAAAACCTGTCAGTGAACTATGAGGGCAAAAAAATAAAATAAAATAGTTCATTAATTGTAATCAAATTAAATGTTCAACTAATCGAGAATTAGACTGTAGGCCAAATTGCCCAGCTCTAGTACTATGTATTTCTAAACATTTTTAAAAGCAAAAATACATTGTTGTCAAAAGCCAAGAAAAGGCTACACTGGGAACTGGAAAGTTATGAGTGAACATTATACAGTATGTGAACACTGCATGTACTGTAAAAGGCTTGGAATTTCTCACAGTATTTCCCTCATAGTATTTTTTCTCTGAAGCAGCTAAAGCTGATTGTTAAGGGCAGGCTAATCAGCCTTGATCGTTTACGGCTTGAGTGCAACATGGAAGCCTCAGCAAGCAAAATCAAACACGTACGTCAGAAGAGGCCATTTTGGTAGCTAATCCCATCCCAGAGGGAAGCTCATTAAAATTATGAATACGTAATTCTCCCCTCTTTTATTTGTAGAACTAAACATTGTAAAAGTCAAACCATAATATTTCAACTCCTGCTTACACATGCCAGGTCACTGCTATTATGAAATCCAATGCACTGTTGCAGCTAAAACTCCAAATGCTGCATGAAATCACATTGCTGTTCTTTCTGAACTCAATAGTCAGAGTTAAAGGTCACTGAATTAATGAGTTGCTTGCATATTTTCTGCACACTTTGCTCTTTGTAAGACATACAGTTTTTCTCCAATGAATGGTCTATTGCCTTTTAAACTGTTCACATTTACACTTATTCATGTATTGGTCCTATAAGTATTCTTTTAATCTCTTCCTTTACATTTAAAATTCTCTTAAAATCAGGTATTGTATATTTGTAGGGCTGGGATTTGGATATAAAAGTCATAGATTTCAAGGCACTGAAAATTTAGAGTTATTTCCAAAGTTTACAATGCATTAAGTGGAATCAACTCCTTTTTAAGTTCTAAGTAGACTGTAAAACCCAACAGTCAACTTTATCAAATGAAAGGAATGTAGTTAACTCAAAATGTACTGAAAGTTAATTCTACTCATTTGGAAAGAGTTTTGAACTCAGTGATGAAGGTAAGGAGTTAATTAAATGCCTCATTACTACAACTTAAATGGATTAAGTTCACAGTACTCATATAGATTCATTTTTAACTCAAATGGTTTGTTGCAATCAGTTTCCTCAAACGGTTTGAGTTGCCTTAACTTATTGGGTTTTACAGTAGTCAGTTGTTTTTTCTCATCATTTATTGGGGTTTACTGTGCTCAAATTGCTTCATTTACTCAAATGGGTTACATTCACAGTACTTATGATTAGTTTTTGAACTTAAATGGTTTGTTGCAATAGATTTTCTCAAATGGTTTGAGTTACCTTAACTTTTGGGGTTTTAGAGTGTAGGAAAAAAAATAATTGAGTTCTGCTTGTTATTAATGACCAAAATCAGACACATTTTCTTAAAGCCCTATACTGACACTGAGTAGAAACAGTTGAATAAAGTTGGTATTCATGTTTCATGTGTACACAAAAGTGTTCTATACACTTAATATTCACAGTGAACCACAGAAGGCATTTGATCCGTTTTTTTTTTTTTTTTTGGTAATTTTATTGGACATCTTGATTGGATTTAATTGGGTCTGTTGTTGTCTATGGAGGATGAGAGAGCTCTAAGAGCTCTTTTAATTTCATATTCAGAGCTTAATCTTTATTCCGAAAACAAGCAAAGGTCTCTAGTTTGGAATGACAGTGAGTAATTAAAAACAGAAAGTAAATGTTTCTTTTAATATTTAAAAGTTAAAAAATACAACACTAGCATTAGACATGGAAACAATACATCTCTAACTTTGTCATTTAATAAGAGATTAAATAAACTAACCTCTTGTGTAATAAAAGGCAACTTTAACATTTTATAATAAAAAAAAAGAAATAAACAAGCAACAAAAATATTAAAGGGCACCTATGATGAAAATCAATTTTTGTCAGCTGTTTGAACAGAACTGTGTGCAGGTATAGTGTGTCCACAGTCATATTAGGGTGATAGAAACACAATAATCTTTTTTTTTTTGGACTGTAAAGTAGGATCCAAATCCCTCCCATTTTGAAGCCCACCGCAATGCGATGTAGGGGTGTGGTTTTTCCTGCCCACTAAATTGATTGACAGGTGCCTCCATATCTCCATAATAACGTGTATACACATGTCCACAGAACATTTTTGCAAAAAAACTGGGATTCAAACATATGTTACAACTCTCTGTGATCAGCTGCTCCTTAATAATTAATTTAAATGTTTTTAAAACAGAGCATGTTTGTAATAAAGAAGGTAAAATCGCCTTGTAATTCTTACCACGGCCGCATGGTGTCAGTAAACGTGGCGCATATGTGTTTGTGTGTGTGTACTGCAAACGGCATTTGTGTGAGACTCATCATTTCAGAAAGGCTTGAATAGACTCTACCACAAATTCATTAAATAAACTTACTTGGTATTTTTGACTGATGAGCTGTATTTCAGCTTCCTTTAAGTCTTTATCACTGACAGCTGTTTATCTGACGTAGCGCAGGGGAAGCAGACATGAACGTCGAAGCAGTGGCGGGGGAGAAGCAGCTCATTTGAATTTAAAGCCACAGGTAGGGCTGGGCGATATGGGAAAAAAAAATATCACAAAAAAATTTTTTCATATCAGTCTATGTCGATAATTATCACAATAAAAGTCAAATCTTTATATATAAATTTTAAAGGCTTTTTAGCATGCCAATCCCTTTGTGCAGCTTATTCAACACATTTTGTGAAAGGTTTTAGCTGTCTGACAATATAAATAAAAAATTAATAAACACAAGAACAATCTTAATTCAGCATTTACTGTTCAAGTTTTTAACAACCAAAGACATTACCATACAAGTTATTGTACTGTATATTATTGTTCAACATCAGAAAAAAAGGAACAAGAAAAGGTGAGTTAATGGTGACAGAATGCTCAGTTTTACATGAATTATCCTTTTAATGGTGAGTATGGTGAATTTAGGGTGAAATATCCTTTAATATATTTTATTTAGAGATGCTAACGATTACTTGATGATCTATTGATGTCAATAACCCTTTAATTGACAGACCTCATTGATGACTGATTAAGCATGGACATTTAAAGGATAAGTTATGCTTTGAGCTATGAGACGCATCCACGCATTACATAATCAAGTGTGTGTAGTTTACCTTACATTATGGAGTCACTCTCTTGACATTGCATATTGTGGGATGCATAAAACCCTGTTATGTACAGATCTTGGTTATATCCATGGGTGTTTTAACCAATTTTATTTGACAAATGTGCACGAATAGGCCTATGCAGACTCTCATGGCTGACATGCGGTGAGCATCTCCAATCACACAACGAGTTTTGAGTTCTCCTTTCAACCGAGTTCACTTTTCTAAGGTAATACGTTATATATAATAAAATATATAAAGGCTGGTCAATTACCGTCGATGAGGGACAAAAGTGATATTACAAATTTCAAAGAAAATATCTTATTATTAAAAAGGAAACATAAGTTTGGCAACAAAAGACCCTATCAATGTCGTAACAAATGTCCTTAATGCAGCCGGTAGTTTACAGCAAGCTTCAAGTGTTCATTGAGATTGTGTGGTTTGTTATAGTGTCTTTTCAGGGTTTTTCTCACAAGGCACGGCTTCCGAAAATGATGACATGAGACTCTGCTGGGTACTTAGGCTGATGCTTAGTCCACATTTACCAACACTTGTTTGGGTCTGTAATTTCTTAGCATCTTTATAAGGGTGCAATTGTTTTAAATGATGAAACAGGTTTGTGGTGTTGCCTGTTTTTGATGGCACGATTCATCTGCGCAGTTTGCAGTGCAGGTTGATCTCTTTTGTGTCAGATTGCAAAAAAAAAAAAACTATCTAGCTCCAGACTACTAACGTTTAGTGACGTTTTTTCAACAATGTCTGTGACTGTGACTTTTTTTTTTTTTTTTTACTTTTATTTTCTTACTCCTCCAAGTGCAACTAACACTGTATGGCTATGGCTGTAACACTAATACTACATGCAGCATCTGGAGTTGCAGGCTGCAAAATGACAACAATATCGAGCAATTATCAAACTGTCATTAACGTTTTATCGAAAAAATATATATTGTGATAATTATCATTATCAAATTATCGCCCAACCCTAGTCACAAGCTACAAAAACAGCTACATTGTCCTCAGATACGAAAATGTGCAGATTTTACATTACATACTAAATAATGCATAATTGTCTAAAATGAAAAATACTTGCAATTGTATCTAAAAAAATAAAATTACTGTAATAATATTAATAATAATAATATTTTTTATTTATATAGCGCCTTTCCAGAGCTCAAGGACAATTTACAAAAATGCGACAAGAAAAGATAATACAAGCAGATAAATGTAGAGACAGCAATAAATACACAAACATACAGCAAGTCAAATATAACAAGCTGGAAATACTAAAACAAGACCTAAGAGACAAATAAACAGAGTGCAAGTGGATCAAATAAAGTGGTCAGTTTGTCAGTTCAGAAGTGAAGCATTCAGAAAACAAGTGAGTTTTAAGTAAAGATTTAAATTCAGAGATATTATTAGCAGAACGGAGTGAGCGTGGTAAAGAGTTCCAGAGTTTGGGTGCAATAACACTAAATGATCTGCCCCCATTGAAGAAAGGCGGTACCGAGGGACAACAAGAAGGCCAAAGTCAGCCGAACGTAATGAGCAAGTTGGGGTGTATGGGACAAGCATATTGCAGAGATAAGAGGGAGCTAGGCTATTTAGGGATTTAAATGCAAGGAGGAGAATTTTAAATTTAATGCGGTATGCAACTGGGAGCCAATGGAGGTCGTACAGGATTGGGGTTATATGAGCAGAACGTTTGGTATGAGTGAGTATTCTAGCCGCAGAGTTTTGGATATATTGTAATCTGGAGATGAGGCTGGCAGGCAGACCAATGAAAAGGGCATTACAGTAGTCAATGCGTGAAGAGACAAATGCATGGACGACAGTCTCAGCATCCTTGCTAGAGATGAAGGGATGCAGTTGGGAAATGCGACGTAAATGAAAGAATGCAAATTTAATAACATATTTAATGTAAGATTGAAAGGAGAGTGAGTCGAAAAGTATGTCTAAGTTTTTGACAGAAGTAGATGTTTTAATGTGAGAGCCAGCAATTTCACAGGAGAAACTGGTCGGAATATTGCTGGTAAGTGCAGGGGTGCCAATGAAAATGATCTCAGTTTTGTCCATGTTAAGTTTCAAAGAATTTAAAGTAAGCCAATCATTAATGTCCTTCACACAAGCCGAGATTTTATCAATTTGGGCGGATGAAGTAGGTGTACAGACAGAGTAAAGTTGAATATCATCAGCGTAGAAGTGATAGTTTAGACCATGACCAAGTGGGATTAGGTATATTGTAAATAATAGTGGGCCTAGAACGGATCCCTGGGGAACACCTCGCTTCTGGGGGACAGTGGGTGACCGAAAATCCTTAATAGAGATGAAGAATTGTCTATCTGAGAGATAAGAGGAAAACCAGGAGAGAGCAGTTCCAGAAATACCCAAATCAGAGAGCCATGAGATAAGTAAATCATTAGAGCTGGAGCTGAGATCAAGTAGCAGTAATATAGACAATAAACTAAAGTCACAAGAAAGAAGTAGATCATTCACTACCTTTACAAGTGCAGTTTCAGTGATATGGAAAGGGGCGAAAACCTGATTGAAAAGGGTCAAAAAGATTATTATCAACTTGAAAAGACTGGAGTTGGGCAGCAACGATACTTTCTAGTAATTTAGATATGAAAGGTAGATTGAAAATTGGGCGATGATTAGATAGAACTGCGGGTCGAGGTTGGGTTTCTTGAGCACAGGTGTGACGGCAGCAGTTTTTAGTGGCAAAGAAATAAGCGTGGGTAAGAGATGCATTGATAAAGTGAGAGATAGGTGTAGATATGACAGAGTGGCAAAGTTTCAGGAGAGAAGTAGGAGCAGGATCAAGGTGACATGATGATGAGCTGGATTTCAATATTAGCTTAGAGACAGAATCAGGGGTCGTCAGTGAAAAGCAAGATAGAGACTGACGGGAAAGACCTGATGAATGACTGAGCTCTGTATCAGTAGGGAGACATTGGTAGACAGCATTAGTCTTATCAAGCAAATGATCTAAAAAGGAGCAGCAAAACTCAGTTGAGGCTAAGGTATCCTGAGATGGGGGGATAGTAAGTTTATTTATGGTATTAAATAATGTTTTTGGCCTATTGCTTGATTTATTAATTGTAGCGGAGACAAATTTAGAGCGAGCTGAGGTGAGAGCAGATCTATATGATTTAAGATGATCATGAAAAGCCAAATAATGAACAGAAAGACCAGTTCTCCTATAGAGACGTTCAAGCCGTCTACCAGTGGCCCTAAGAGTACGGAGCTCAGGGGTGTTCCAAGGAGGAGAGTGAGTGGTGGGGACATATCTGGTCTTAATAGGAGCATGTTGCTGCATGATTTCAGAGATTATAGAGTGATAGTTGGATAATATCACAGACGGAGAAGAGATATCAATGACATCAGAAAGATTTGAAGAGAGAATAGAAGTGGAAAATGATACAGTGTCAATAGCTTTCAGATTATGGTATGAGATAACAGTCTTAGGGCATTTAGAATGCAAGGGAAGACTAAGACTAAAGTCAATAAGTTTATGGTCAGAAATACCGGTTTCAGAAGCAGAGATGGAAGTGATATCCACCTTTGCTGTACATATTAGATCAAGGGTTTGACCGCGAGTATGGGTAGGAAAGCAAACATGTTGAGTCAAATTAAAACATTCAAAAACAGACAGTAACTGGGCGGTGTTAGAGCAAGCAGTATCAACATGAATATTGAAGTCACCAAGCAGGAGGATGGGAGATGACAATGAGCAGGCCAGAGTTAACAGTTCACTGAGTTCAGAAAAAAAGGTGGACAGGGCTTTAGGAGGACAGTAGAGCAGGATAATTGTAAGACAATTAGCTTTGATGACCATATATTCAAACTAATTGGTGCTGTGAAAGTCAAGTTGTTTCAGACGAATATCATCCCGATAAATAACAGCAAGACCACCCCCTTTGCCATGCAGTCCGGGACGGGCCAGATACTTATATCCGTGAGGTGCAAGAAGATTTAACTGGAGAAAATCAGCCGGAGCTTGCCAGGTTTCAGTGAGAAGAAAAATGTCAAGCTTATTGTCAATAATAATTTCATTAAGATAAGAGGCTTTATCCGATATGGATCGACAGTTCAGGAGCGCGAAGTGACGATGTACGGTGTTCAGATTAACCGTATGTCGCTGGTTATGAGTGGGATAAATTAGAAAACGATGATGAATAGAATGGTCGGCAGGCAATTGTCTGAATGTGGATGGTCTGTGGTTAGACTGTACAGTTTAAAGACTGAATAACTTTGAAATGTTTTATAATATTGTTCCAGTATTATATTGTTGTTTGATCAAATTGTGTTGCATTTTGACACTCCTGTTTTTCAGTGTTTACATCGAATAATAACTGACTTTTTTTTTAAATAAGACTGCAAATATTTATTTTTCCTTTGATACAGTTGTACAGTTCATTTTTTGTATCTTGATATAAATATTTGTTTTGAATCACTCTCGTTCATTTCCATTTTCTGTTTAGAAGTGAGCCTTTAATTGTCATTCATAAGGCATTTACAAAGCATAAATAGTCCTTACTTTAGCATGAAAAACCAGATTTATAAATGTTCATTTGAGTAGTTTATTAACTCTTTACTTACTCATTCTGAATGATCTTAAAACCATCAAATACTCATAAACATTGTTGTTATATATATATATACATTACTTTTAAAAATAAGTCATATTATTTAAGTAATAATAAGTAATAACAGTAACGCAAGTTACTTTTTACTCTTCTTAATTGGCTTTTAGAAAATATATTGGGGAATAAAAATTACCTTAGTCAGCTTGAATCACACATTCAATGAGAAAGCGTGCTGCGAGGGAACAGACAGTCGACTCGCACTCATCATCATTATCAGGTCTTTTTTTTCCATAGCAGATGAGTCGATGTACTGTTCTGCTAAGTGAATTACCTAACTGACTAACTGTTCCACTAACTGATAAGGGTTTATTTCGAGTCAGAGGGGGTATCCGGTATTTAATAAAGACCCAAACCGTTTCACGACAACTCCGTTCAGTTTAACGAATTGGTTCAACCGGTTCACTTAGAAGATCCGGTTAAAACAAACAATTCATTCGCGAATCGCCCAATGCCCATCATCACTATAGACAGTCAGAATAGCAGGCCGGAGACTTACATTTTTGCTATGGATTCCTGCTATTTTGAACTTATTGAAGAAAAGAAGTGGGTTGTTGATAAGTGTACATTATGTGTAAGTAAATCTCTTGACAACTGCAAGAAACACAACATTGGAAAAAAAAAAAAAAAAAAAAAAAACTGGATGTGAAGCATACACCCAAGCCCGGATTAAGAATTTAAAGGCCCCTGGGCACATTGTCTTGTTGGGCCGCCTACCCGGCCGCACCCCTATAGTTTAATTAAAAAATAAGATTAATGTAATATTTTTTAATAAAATGAATCTATAATGTATTTCCCGCATTTTTTAAAATAAATTATATACAGTACATATATTTATAGTCTACATAGATTTTATTTATTTTAAAAAGATTTAAAGCACACTTTGATAAAAAAAATACTAATAAAATTTGTGAAAATGTATCGTTTTTAGTAGTATACTTCAAGTTCACTAAAGCAGTACTAAAATATATATGTTAAAGGTTATTTGTTGTAAATACAACAAATATAACTTAATATATTAGTTATATTAAGATGTCGTTAACATTTAACACCAGGTGAAAAATAACTGTTTATACAATATTTAAAATAACTATTTAGATGCTGTTTATACTCATATGAAATAAGCTAAAGCTTTTTAAATAACCACGAGCAACTTGTGACTTTTATCACATTTTTATTATTTAAATTTTTAAACAAAAATATTTGCTTTCTATTAAAAATAAATGTATTTCCAATCTGATATGTACTGGGGAAAAAAGAATGAGTTCAACAGACGCTGGATTCGAACCGTTGATCAATTGTGTCAAACAATTTCGCTGCTGTCAATTGCGCTCTTTAGTTAAGTTGCCTCTGTCAATCAAACAGTGATGGGTGGAAATCGCTTAAATAGCTTATTCCAACAAGGTGCGTTATTTGCACTTAGCCTAAATAGACACTCCAACATTGGCATTTTTCCCCCTGGGCCTGTGCCCATAATGCTCATTGGTTAATCTGGCCCTGACTTCACCCACACCCCACCTTCAGCTATGACTAACATCAGTTCACATTCTCCAGGTTAAACAATTAATTTGACTAAACTAAAAAAAAAAAAAAAAAAGGCTATGATGAGGAGATGCAGCCACTGTTTAACGTTAGAAGCGACTATGTTTTGTAATATAGTAAGATTTTTTGTCTTTTGGAAAACAATTTACACATTTGTTATGGCCACGTGAATTCATTTATTTATAAAGCTCAATGATTTATTTTGATTTGGATTTTGATTTTGATTTAAGTTATTTTTTACTCATACTGTTCATTTTGTTATTAAACATTTTAAAGGTTTAACATCAGTTTTTGCCTTAATAGATGATTTCATGTTAGTACTCTTAGGCTTTATTGCAGTCTTTATCTTAATTGACAGTAATTTACTTAACTAATAGCACAAAACATGCAAAAGTAGCAAACACATTACATGCTTGCATTGATCTGTATATACAGCATGTATAGCTCTGGGCTCAAAAAGTTCTGAAAATATTATTTTATCCTACATTTTTTAAAGGAAAATGAAGGTGTAGGTTATATAGGTGGTTGTTAAATGCAGAGCTTCTCTAAAAAAAATGTTCTGAAAGAGATCAAACCTCAGGCAGGTAAGGAAAAGTAACACAAAAGTAACTCAAAAGTAATATTTACTTATAAACACATTGCTTTCCCTAAAAAGTAACTAAGTAATGCACTTTACTTGTTACTTTTTTGGGGGAGTAACTCAACATTGTAATGCACTACTTTCAAAAGTGACTTTCCATAACACTGCTCATAAGTAACTGATTTAAAAAAATCATCATAAAGCATAACAGTATCATTAAACATATCATATATGCACTTATAAGTCAATAATATAGCATTATGTAGATGTATTATAAGCTGCTTACTAATGTCAATGTTGAACAAATGATGAACTAACTATTTGCTAACGCTTAATAAATGATTCATGGTGTGCAGTTATTATAAAGTATTACCAAGGCAACTACCGCTGTGCGAGTACACCTTAGTCAAGAGGTACACTAACAACTTATGCTTGGGGATTCGTTAATATTCCTGGCTCTCATGCTGAAACCACTTGTTTAAATCTTGCTCAGAACAGGGCAAGTTGAACCGTAGAGGATACATTGGAGCCATGACCCGCATAGGAGTGAGTTTTATGGTGGTGAGTCTAATGGAGACTAGCTATTAGAAGCTGTAAGAGTAAACCTCGCTCTCCTGTCCTCAGAAGGTACGTAAGAGGCTGCAATCTTTAGCATCCTTTTTAATGTGCCTGCCTCCCCTGTTGATGCCAAACGGCAGTTCTGCTCAGAGTGGAATGAATAAAACCGGAGGGGTGATTGTAGTGACTAATCTGAGTGAGAAAGGTCTGGCCCCAATGTGCCTTTAATTACTCCACATTGCAGGAGATGTTGTCACATTGTGTGGGGCAGCAGGCTGTAACTGGTAACTTAAGCACTAGATGAAGTATAAAAGGTATTTGTTACCTTTACTTTTACTCTCTTGGGCCACAAGTGCTCTTCACTGCCAGCAGCCAGGGGTAAACTCATTGTTTTTCCACATTTCTTTAATGCAGTGAGAAAAGGCCTGTCACACATTTCTTTTCTGCACTTCCTCAAATATGCCTGAAGTAGAGCAAGATGTTAAGTTCATTAAACAGTGAAACCACAGCATTCTCAGACATTTAAGAGTCTCCAAATGCAATCTTGAACCATTTTAAAGTGTTGCAGCTCCCAGTGGGCCATATTTAACCTGGCCTCCTACTTTATAATGTACCTATCCAATAAAGCTTCATATTCTCTTACTTTCTCAGTAGATCGCCTCTCTTAACACTCAAAACAAAATTATAGCAGAGGGAATGAGATCCCAGAAAAGCTCTTTACATTTCCAGATCTCATTAACAGAACTGGTTCTGTTTATATTGTATTAGTTCAGCAAAACACAACTGCTGTTTGCTTTACTCTAATGAAAACATTTTCTGTATACCCTGAACACTGCCTTGTTTTTCTCTTGCCCTCGGTTTTTCCAACATTATACTGTATAAACTTTCACAACCATTAGCATTCATTAACAGATTTTGGATTTACCACCTAGAATGATATTTGCCGAAGGATATGTTGTGCCTGCATCTCTGACAGTGCTGTAAAACCATTGGACAATATCCATCATGTTCCTTAGCTGACCTCTCATTCTCCTGGAATGCCTCCCCACCTCATATCAACGCCTGGAGATCTGAGCACAGCAAATAAACATTTTCTTCCTTTTATCCTTACTTTCTCCACATTTTCTGTCGAAGCAGAGAATCTGACGTTTCCAAATAAGGCGTGTGGCCTCACACCGAATTCCACCTCTCAGGACTTGCCTATTGTCAAATTATTGGCCCTGTATATGTGCGTGAGCACTGACATAGGCAGTTGCCCTGCAACAGAACACACTCCTGTCCTTGTTCCCTGTAAACATCTTTTCCCTTTTAATGGATTAAATATGTCATCATCACTTTCCCTGCTTTCCTGGGGAAGGGAGGAAAACGGGGATGACATGAATGCATCTGTCAGGCCAGTCTGACCTAAACGGATCGCAAGACATCTGAGGAGATCTGAAACTAAACAGGCTGGATGGAGGCCACGAATGACTGAGATGATGCATGAGGTGATAGGCAGTTAATCAACCCAAATGTGGTTCTCAGGGTCAAGTGAGGTGAAGCATCTTGTTGAAACCAAAGGAGAAATCTGCATGTCTGCAAATCTTTTCTTTCACGCCAGCCCATCCCATCTCCATACACAAAATGTATTTGTCACACCATTGGGGCGACCAAATCACTCTCTGCCTGTACTTTGTGACCTACCATGGTTCTCCTTCACTTCTTTTCCCCCTCCTTTTTGCTGTCTGAGAATTGGGTCAGATAGGGGAAGGGCAGGCCTAAGGGTGTTTGTGCATTACAAGGGTAAGAAAAACAGAGCACCAGAGTCTCTGTGATCACTTTACACTCCCATCGCCTAATCTCATGCAAGGCTTCTCTTTCAGAGTGAGAAAAACAGCTATTATTATTTTTGCTGCCCTGCAATTCCATAGCGGAGGTTGCTCTTGGAAAGGAACTTGGTGATTAGGGACATGCAGGATGGAAGCCCTGCTGGCCGGCTGCTCTTGGGTTGTTGGGACGACGGGTCAACCAGTCCACGCCCTGCCGCATGATCCGAGTGGCTTTACCTCACAACAAGGGTAAGCACAGCTGTACAAGCTGGCTCGGAGCCAGGTGGATTCTGGATACTCTGACTTTCTGAGCAGTCCACATGTATCTGCACTGTGTTCATTTTCATAACAGTTTGGCGAAATAAAGTTCACACCCATTTGCATGACAGAGCTCAATTTCTGATAAAGACGCTTTGGCATTCCATGAGTTGCACCGACTGACCTTTCTTCATCAACTCCAGTTCTAATTCAGCATCATAATGTTTTGCATTTTAATGATGTGGTAAGAACCGAAAATGTGCAATATTTGGATCTTTCCACTAGGTCTGTAACACATATTGTGGCTGCTTTAAGGAATTTGTTCTCAAGGGTGTGATACAGTACTAGCACTAACCAAACTAGGAGGGAGATCAGGATAAGATTACACACATCATAGCAATTGCGATATTAAAACAAATTCCGCAAACACAATCAACTATGAACATCCCAATAAACCTGTATCCCATTTTTACAGCCCTAATATGTAATTGGATCAACCTTACTTTGATTCGTTGCTAGGCACAAATATGTAAAGTGGTGGAGTTTGAAATTCGATTTGGACTTCTTATTGTAAGAGCAGTACCGGCAAAGCCACTCAAAACAGGTCAAACGTTCAAATGATCAAAGGAAAAGAGCTATAAACAAGAGAGGAACAGCGGGATCTGAGGTGGTCTGAATTAGATAAATCCCACTCTCTACACAAGGATATAAATGCACATATTGTTATTATTCCCTCTCTCTGGGATTACTACCCCCCACCCCTCCCCCTTCAAGCACCACTCCCTCATCCCCAGAAGCTTGTGGAAGCCAAACAGGGAGGCAGCACTGTAACCCAGGGCTAATGAGGGGCCTGGCCTCCCCAGACACACACTTCCAAGAAGCAGCCCAGCGGGGCTCTTGAAGAGAACCTGTCCTTCTCCTTAGAGGATTTTCTTTAAAAAGAATAGAAAAAACAGACCTCACGCTCCCAAGCATGGGGGACTGACTACTGGGAATGGCAAAGCCCATACTCTAAACAGAAATAAGAGACAATTATTGGAATAATATCAGAACTATTACAGCTGAACCAAAGAAGAAGTTCACACACGGCTCAAGGATAAACAACGTTTGTTCGATGCCGTCATTAGTGCAAAGCAAAGGAATAACACTCATGTTCTCGCATTCATAAATGCCATAATCAAATGGGCCCTGAAACAAGTTTGAAGTCTCTGTAAACAAACAAAGCCAAATTGACAAAATATGGCTTGTGATGCAAAAGCCTTGAGGTTCAGGTTACCAAAACATTTACGCGCATTTGATGACTTACTTTCTGTTGGCATCAGCAGGCTTCCACCAACATTTCGTGCGATGTGTACAAACTCTGCCCGCAGTTGTTGAGGAACGATCTAGACCAAGATAGCATGTTTGTATGAACTTTTAACGTCATATTTGGGCTGTATACATTGGTTAGAATGGTCTGAGTCAATCACTCTGCATCACAGTGATATGTGTGACCTTTAAAACAGAACAACAGCTCTGTTGGAAGCCCACTAGCTTCAAGGGGCTCATGCTGCACAATATCCAGGGCATTAGTGTCAACAGCTACTGCTTTGCATTAGCTTGAGAACTTTCGAGCTAAATGATCAATCTTTTCATTTTCCTTAGGCTTTTCCCATCAAGCCTGTTACCCATGGTCTGTCCTATTGCAAGCGATGATGTTTTTCCATCTCAACGTAAGCACAGAGAGTGAAAAAAGGGCAACTGGTTGAGACTAATGTTATAGTTGGACTCAACCCAAACTTCCTCTCCTCTCATTTGGCTCATTAAAGTCAAATGCAGCCTCCTTGCAATGCAAGTGTTACAGGCTCTCTGGTCTCCTGTTCAACAGCATGAAGGCCTACATGCTACATTTACATTCATACATTTGACAGACTCCCATTGCATTGCATTTACATTTTTTTTTAGTTCATGAATTTTCTGGGAATGTAACCCATGACCTTCATGTTGCCTGTGCTGCACTACTGATTGAGCTACAGAAACACTGTGCAGTGATGTGTGTCTTAAAGAGCTCAAGCTAACCCCAAATTTACAATACATTTTTACACCATTTCCTGAGATGACCTCTTCTTGCTCTCATATGGGGCAAGGAGCCAACATATGCCAAGTGATGACATCAATTGCAGAGCATTATACCATGAGGGTCTGTAAACAGATGTCCTTCCATGGTAAAAACTGGATGAGCTCATGGTCTATAAAAAGCCTTCACACTTCAGTGACACACTGAAAAGATAGTATTGCAAATATTATAGATTTGTATGTCTTTTATGTAATGTAAATATACATTACAACTGTATCAAACATTTCTTTTGCCACTTCTGTCTTTTAATACAACTAAATTTAATGGTCAATCACAGAATCATGTGTTTTTTACGGTTCATGTTCAGTCCATTGTTGACATTGTATGAAGCACATGGCTCAAGTTTACATGAAGGCACGTGCTTTTGTGTTTTGTTTCATGTAAACATGTGGTTAATGAGTTCTCACTGGTTCGCATCCTGTTTGAAATAAGTATATGGCTTTTGGTTTTTTCTGTGTGTGCCATGTGCTCTCCTGTTTATTGTCTGGCCCCTCCCACCTTGTCATCAAACTATTATTTTATTCTGTTTGTTTATTGATTTTTGCTTGCTTATAGCTTACTCATGTTTGCTTTCATGTGCCAGTTTGTTGTAAATTCTGTCCCTGTATGCTTGTTTCTATGGTAATGTCTTGTCCTGCCTTGTCTATCTCAGCCAAGTTTTTCTTTCTAATTAATGTTGGGGCGACACAGTGAGCACTGTCGCCTCACAGCAAGGAGGCCACTTGTTCCGAGTCCCAGCTAGGTCAGTTGGCATTTCTAGTGTGGAGTTTGCAAGTTCTCCCCATGTTGGCGTGGGATTTCCGGGTGCTCCAGTTTCCTCCAGAGTCAGATAGATATGAGTCCAGAGATATGCGCTATAGGTTGAATACACTAAATTGGCCGTAGTGTATGTGTGTGAATGAGTGTGTATAGATGTTTCTCAGTACTGGGTTGCAACTGGAAGGACATCTGCTTTGTAAAACTTATGCTGGACAAGTTGCTATCTAATAAATAAAAGGGCTAATCTGAATAAAAAGGATTGAATGAAGGATTTTGGGTTGTTTTTGTTGTTTTTTTTTTGGTTTGGTACGTGCCTCGGTTTTGGTATCAGGGTTCGATACAGGTATGGTACAACACAAATTAGCAACAAAACTCCAGTGCTTCCTGCTTTTTATTTTAAACAGGCATAATTGTTTTGACAGTTAGCTACAGAACTGAGCTTCTTTTGATTCAAAAGATTAAAAATCTCTGGACAATCTTTGGTGACAAACTAATGGCCAAGTAATACTGGAAGAAGAGTGGATGAGGATCACTGTATAGCCATGTGAGAGACTAGTAATGTCCAGTCATTCAAGGTAAGGGTGTTCCTACTATTTTTTGACTGGTGTAACCTCTAGAATTTTTAGTTGTAATCTTTCTTCACGCAACAATAATTTTTATCCTCTAATACTGATCACAAAACAAAGGGATATTGTTGAAGTATGAAATGTCATTTTGTAAATCACTGTTCTACTAGTACGCTATAGACATCAAAAATTCCTTCGAATTTTGAACTATGAAGATTGCATTATTTCTGAAAAGGTCATTCTTCATACATTGTTCTCTAGGTTTGTTTACATAACTACTACTTTTTTATTTATAACACTTCATTTTTGCTTCTCGTTAAATACACTATGAAAAGCAACTACGCTAATTATATGCTTTATATCCACTTGGGGATACTCATCCCGAGGCCCCTAGAGATTATGCAGTGTCATTGATATGATCCAAGGCCTGTGAAGAAATTATGCCTAGGTATCCATAATCCTTGACCAGGCCGTATCCTCAGCTGATGCTGTGGCAGTCATGGAAGAGCGGTGAGCACGAGACTGATTCCTAAAAGCCCACAGTGACAGACGAGTCTTCACATTGATCCTGTGGGCGACCTACTCACACCTGCAGCCTCTCCACAATGAATGTCCAGCATTCTCCAACCTCCAGCATCTAGACTGCAGCTCTGCACAAGAAGTTCAGCAAGAGGAGAAATGGTTGTGCCCAACAGAACCTGGTCTCTCTCTAGGTTTTTTCTTTCACTTTCATCAAGGTGAAGTTTCCTTACCACTATCGCCAATGGCTTGCTTGGTTTGGCACTTGTGGAGCTGCGCATCAGTGGATTTGCTCTTCAGTGTTTAGACTTTCAGCAATGAACATTAAATCACATTGAACTGAACTAACTGGACTGACACAGTTTCAGTTTACTAGAACTGAATGTTAAGCTGCTTTGACACAACCTACATTTACATACATGAACTGAATTGAATTGAATTTGTGGAACTGCATGACCGATAATAAATTAATTAACAAACAAAAAAACCCTTTCCTTGCATGACCTCTCCTGGCTCTCACATGAGGCAAGCAGCCAGAAGCGAGTATCAGCCCTTCTTCAACGTTAGACTTTTTATTTATTTTACCCTTCAACAATTAATTTGGCTCTAGACACTAATCTGGAAATAAGGGTGTATTTGTCAAGGAGTGTTGTGCCTGAAGATGTGTACGTTCATGTGGTGCAAAGGTTAGAGAACATGACACGCTGTGTGGCTGGCAGCAGAAGACAGACCCTGCCGCAGTAAATTGAAACTATTAAACTGAATCAATACATTCCACACTGACAAGCAGCGGGAGGAAATGCCACTGGCAATCTAGTAGTGACAGTCAAGTATGTCCTCAAAATTTGTTTAAACCTTAGTTGCATAATAGAAGTTGCCTACAGCCAGTGCTACACTTGTTTCCCGTTGTTTTGAATGTGCACAAACTGACACCATGAGGTTATAATGCAGCAATAATAAAAGTTCGTCCTTGCATTTGCTCTGACACTCAGCCCTAAAATGAAAGCCAAGGACAGAAAACTCCTCAGTGCCATACACTTTGGGTGGGATTTGCTGTGTCTTCCCCAGGCTTACAAAATCAAAATCAAAAAGCCACAGACATTTGGCTCTTGTCATGCTCAATGTATTTCTCTTTAATGATCACAGCATAAATTGTGCTGAATTACACAGTCAGTCAGGTTTTTCGAAGCAACGCAACTCTCAGAAGTCTTGTGGTCTGTGGTTACCACTGCCGGACACTTTTTGAACATAATCAAACAGAACCCACCAAAATTTAACCACTACTGGATGATGTGTTTGTGTGTTCAGTTACTGTCATAGTTACAGTAATATTTCATTAAAATGATTGTTGAAATACTAGTTTATTACTTAAATGTATTTGGGAACAAATATGTTCTTCACAACATGAACATTTGACCTTCTTTATCTTCATGCATTTAAATAACATTTGAAGTCAGTAAACATATGCTGATTGGTTGATGCAGTATGTACATAGATGCAGTTGTACTGTACTTTTTCCCCCCACAGTCACTTCAAATCACACTGGATTTGGTTTCAAATCATCCTTAACGTTGCAAACCAGAAAGAACATTTATCAAACTGTTCATACAAACAGCACCAATAAAAAAAAAAACTGCAAAAGCAAATCAAATTTCAAACTGTTTTCCCTAATCATGCTTTTCTCTTTTTCCACTTTAACATAAAAGTGTGACCAGTTTGATAACAAACCCTTCTCTCTCTTATATCAGAAAAAGTTGTCTCAAAAAAGGGACAATATGGAAAATGCAAACAAAAAATGAAGTAGTGATTTACAAATTTTCTTTCATAAGTATTGCAGACAATATAAACCCTAAATATTTCATCTTTTGTCCGGTCAACTTCATTTCATTTGTAAATATACATCCTTTCTTGTCATTCAGACCTGCAACACATTCCAAAAAAGTTGGGACAGGAGCAAATTAAGGCTTGTAATCAGGTAAATTGGTTAAAATTATGTGATTTGAAACAGGTGATGTCAACAGGTGATTGTAATTACGACTTGGTACAAAAGTAGCATCTAAAAAGGTCTATTACTTTAGGAGCAAAGATGGGCAAAGGATCGCCAGTTTGCCAACAAATACATGAGAAAATTATTTAAATTTTTTAAAACAATATTCCTCAAAGAAAGATAGGAAGGCATTTGGATATTTCACCTTCAACAGTGCATAATTACCATGATCTCTGATTCCTCAGGTGGCACTGCATCAAGAGTCCCTTCATTTATCATGTGGGTCAGCTTGACCCCCCACCGGAGACCTACTCACACCTGCAGCTTCTCCAAGATGGACGTCCTATGAAATCTGGGCTTTAGAACTATGTTAAGCTGCTTTGACACAATCTACATTGTAACAAAATCTACAATCTACAAACAAACTTGAATTGAATTGAACTGAATCAGAAATCATCGTTCAACTAGAAGTGATATCACCACATGGGCTCAGGACTACTTTGATAAACCTTTGTCACATACCACAATATGTAGCTATATCCACAAATGCCAGGGAAAACTGTACTAAGCCAAAGGAAGCCAGAAGCGATGGACCAGAAGGGATGCACCCTTACAGTGGAAACGTGAACTGTGGTCTGATGAATCATTATTTCAGGATTTTTTTGGGAGAAATGGATGCTATGTGCTCTGTACTAAAAAAAGAAAAGGATCATCCAGACTGTTACCAACAAAAACTCCAAAAGCCAGGGTCTCTCAAAAAATACTCAAAAAATAACTCATTGGGTGAACTCAATATATTTGAGGGCGGGATTTCCATCCAATCAATTTTAGCACTGTAATGAAGTTACGGGAAGAAGGAGGCGGAGAACCGACGAACTTCAAATAAATATTTATTAATAAAAGGGGACGGCAGCTCCTCACGGAGACTGCCGTCTAAATCAAAACAAAACGGACGGCAGCTCCTCACGGAGACTGCCGTCAAACTGAAAGCAAAAGTAAAACATGTCCGGGCCCGGTCCTCTCTCCCTGTCCTCTGCCATCGTTCCTCCTCTTATAGTCCAGAGCTCCTTCCGTGGGATTGAAGGCAGGTGCGCGCCACAGGTGCATCTCATCTGTGGCGGGCCTCGTTTCGCTCCCACGGCTCTCGGCCACACTCCCTCGCCACAAGCACCAACTAATTTTTTTTTTACACAATTAAATACAATTGAGATGGTCCAACATGATCTTATCAAATAAAAGTTTTATTACATTTGTATTGTTATTTAAATTAACTTAAAGGTATGATAATATTATTTTTATGTCTATTATGTGTCGTACATTTCAAAGTCTCTTAGTTTTATTTGAAGTTATCATAAATGAACTAAAAGAGCCATTTTAAGCATATTTCATGAGTTACATACAGTTGATTGAGACCTCAGAACTCATTTTAAGAAAGTTACTGCTCCTAATTAAGCTGCCAACACCCAAAGCATGGGTGCTTCTGATAGGTGATAATCTCAAAACTCAAAGCATTACATGAAAGTCTTCTACATTTTCAAACTAAAGTGAAACTTAGTCTTTCTATTAACTTTAAACACCTAAGATTACTTTTATTGTCAACATTTCCCTCTCTTAATTCAATCATGCACAGCATGCTGGGAACTACAAATCCCATAACCAGGTAGTTGGACCAACACAATTCCTTAATGTTCTCCCAACACAAAATGCTTAAGTCCATGGTTTACAAAATTTAAGTGGGCATAAAACAAATTACAAGAATTGTGTTGTTTCGGCTCATTTTAAACAGGTGGTTTGAACAAGCAGCAGTTTTTTCTTTTTGAGTGTGCCCTTGGCAAAGGTAACTTGCACTTCTGTGATGGCACCAATAATACTGAAAAGTAGGGCTGCACAATATGTTGTTTCAGCATTGAAATGACAACGTAATCATTCGCAATAGTCACATCGTGAGTATATGCAATGTTGAGACTGGATTAAAATTTATTATTTTGCAAGTGTTTTTGAAGCCTGTGACTATGTGAGGGTTTTAAAAGCATTAGGCAAAAGAAATTGTACCATTTGTACTGTTGACAAATTAACAGTAATTAATTTTATTGAATTGTTTTAAAAAAAGAAGACTATGCAGTATTATTTTACGCTTGATTATTTAATTACTTTATACCTGAATACAGTTTGACTCCTCGGAAAGCACTTTATTAAATAAATAAAGATTTTTAAATTTGTATCTCTTTCTTTATTGAATGTATCTATGCTTGTAGATTGTTTATTATATTTTATGCAGAATCATCACAATCAATAAATTCTTTTTAAATAATTATTCAACTCATATAAGTGAAATTGTATTCATATTGCAATATATATGGCAAAATACAAAAATATCGCAATGTTATATTTTTTTTATATCGTGCAGCCCTACTGAAAAGGACAATTTGGAGCATAATAAGCTGTCTTTATCTTCAGGGATGCCCATGCATATTTCAACAAGACAATGTAAAACCACATTCTGCACACATTACAAAGTCCTGGCTGCAGAGGAAGAGGGTACAGATACTTGACTGGCCTGCCTACAGTCCTGACCTGTCTGGGACGAAATTAAACCTGAAATACTTAATCACTTCGTGTTTTCAGTCCCTAATCATTGTGAAAACATTACAAAGTGTTAAATGCTTTATGGTTTTCATGTTTTACTGTTACTTTTTTTTTTAAATGTGTTGCAAGAACCAAATTGAAATGTGTTTATTTTAAAATAATAAAAAATTCAAAACATGACAAACACATTAAATATTGTTTGTTGTATAGTCTGCAAAAAAATACAAGTCTAAGTAAATTTAGCAATGACTCTTTTTATATTTGCGTTTTCTATACTGTCACAACTTTTTCTGATTTGGGGTTGTATATACAAGATGTGAAAACAGTGTGAAATCTCCTCAGTGCCACACACTTTGGGTGGGATCTGATGTGTCTTCCCCAGCTTTACAAAATCAAAATCAAGAAGCCACAGACATTTGGCCCCTGTCACGCATAATATATTTTTATGATGACAGCATAAATTGTACTGAATTGCACAGGACACTTTTTGAACATAATCAAACAGACCCCACCAAATGTTAGTTACCACTGGATGTGTTTGTGTGTTCAGTTACTGTCATAGTTACAGTAATATTTCACAAAACTATTGCTCCGTGTTTATTATTTAAATGTTCTTGAGAAGAAATCTGTTCTCCACAACATGGATGTTTGACATTTACATGTACTTTATTTTCATGCATTTAAACAAAGACTCTTTTTTGTAAGCATATGCTGGTGTGTTGATGTGGTGTGCTTGTAGACACACATTTATTACAGCTTTTATTTTTTTGGTTTGTTTTTTTATTTATCTCTAACATTTGCATACCAGTAAGTGACTTTATTAGTGATACAGTACCCGTGATAAATATGTGGTCACTTAATTATGCAATACATTGCACTGTAGTCAGCTATTACAGCTATTACACCCATTTAAATTAGCAGCTTTTTATTATAGCAGTAAAAGCAAGTCATCCTCATACTCTGGTTTGAAAGCAGTGAAACTGGCCAAAATTCAACAAATGTGGTTTCTTATCAAATGCTTTATAGCATAATCAGTCATAGTTAACATTTTCCTTTAAAACTGTTGCCATAAATCCCACTTCTCAAATGAAATCTTTTACAGTCCTTCAAGAAGCACACTTAGGGGAAAAATGGTTCTAAGCAGTACCAAATTAGGGTGTTCAGCAGAACATGCTTATTGGAGAACCAAGTGACAGTGCTAACCACTCAGACACCATGCCGCCCCTTATGTTAAAGATTTAAAAAAAAAACACATTACAAATACTCAACAGCATGTGTCAATTAGGTACTTAGGAAAAACAAGTATTTTTATTTAGTAGTAGGAAAATTTGACCATATTTAAAGGTGCAATAGGTGATCTGCCTAAATGCTAACCGGTTAGCACAAAATCGTTCAAATACAATCCCTCCTCTGTCATCCAAAGCCACTCCTCCTGAAATTGCGAGTGCGCACATTAAAAATGACAGAGACCTACTTGATCATGTCATTTGCCAGTTAGAAAACATTATAGTACTTCTTAATACTACGATTCTGAATAAAAAAAACCTGTATTATATCAAGCACGTTTTCAGATGTGTAGCAAGCAAAACTTGCCAACTCTCTCATCAGTCTCACTCTCTCACACGCTTTGTCCTAAAGTGACTACTGTATGCTTAGTGGTTGGTCGGCGGGGTGCAGGAATTACACTTACTAAGCCAAACTTACATGCAATTTTAGAGCGAATATAAAACCAACTTCACCTCAGTAAAGCAGGCAAGGTGGAATAGCGCTATTTACTGATGTTTTGTTGTTAAACTAAATAAAATCTACATTATTGATGCTGTAAAAGGGACCTTATGAAATTGAAAATAGTCACATCAATCCTTTTCTGGAAGATTTCAGTGGCTGAACAACACTTCTGTGCATATAAGTTAACCCATTCGTTAAATACCACAATCTACATTAGCTTTGCTTGACTAAAATAGTTTTAAAGCACAACATTACCTGTCTAAAAGAAATCCTTCAGCCATGGTGTCGTCCTTCCTCCAGCATACAAAAGTAACTCCAATATTGATTCAGGAGTTTAAAAAGTTTTGACTGAGCATTTGTTTTTAGTGCTGTCACTCGTGTCCATGTGACCGTGTCCCACATGAACGTGCATCAGCGGATCTGCGTGAACAGCTGCGCAGATGTACAAATCTACATTTGTTGACAGACAGTTTGAGCTACTTATCAGAATTATGGTAATTATCAGCCCAACAATTTTTAATTGGACAAACATTTTTTAGTCTTATGCCTTATAATGCCGAATATAAAAATACATATAAATACATTTAGATCATTTACTTTAATCATTACTATTGGAATGTGAAGAGACTTTCAACCAGCACAACAAAAACATTTTTCTAAAGACAATCACCTACTGCACCTTTAATGTGTGTGTTTTAAAAAAGTATGGTGGTAATAAATTTATAATATCATTAATCATTAGATGAACAGAGCTGGCCACTGAAAAAAAAAACAAAAAGACAAAAAAGACAAAACAAGTTGTGTTTAGAAAGTTAAAATGTAGAGATTTTAATACTAAAATCATTTATCTGTTGAAAGAGTGCTGAAGATATGTGTTTGAAAATCCTTTCGGATATTTATTATGTCCACAAGTGTCAATGTGACAAGTACTATGAGCATGATTCAATAAATCTTATAAATGTCTTGATATTTTGTAAAAAAAAAAAAAAAACATCACTTTTATAATGTCTTGCTGGTAAAAATTGAAAATTGTGTATGTTATATCCTGCAGAAAGTATCTTAATACATTTTATAATGTGACAGAAATAATACGCAAAACAGGGTTCAATATTCATTCTCTTTTCGCTTATTCCTTTTTTTACTCTGGGGTCGCCACAGCGGAATGAACCGTCAATTTATCCAGCATATGTTTTACACAGCGTAATCCCTTCCAGCTGCAACCCATCACTGGAAAACATCCATACACCATCATTCACACGCATTCGCTACGGACAATTTTAGCTTACCCAATAGCACAGGGAGAACATGCAAACTTCACACTCTGACCCAACCGGGGCTCGAACCAGTGACCTTCTTGCTGTGAGGTGATTGTGCTACTCACTGCGCCACTGTGCTGCCAGGATTCAATATTAAATACAAAAACTTAAACAAATAAACACTCAAACCAATATAACACATTCTATGATAGCAGATAGATTACATTTTTCACATATCACCAACAATTCCTAAACAATTTATTAAAAAAAAAAGTAAATATACATCTGAGAGAGGTGGTAGTCCTGATGAAGTGAACACATCTGGATAATAAATGAATGTTTTTTTTTTTCATTTGCACTTTTTGGCCTGAAAATCAAATTACACGGACCAACCTAACAGTGTACTCTGACAGCATTTACTCATGTAAACATGGATACACAATGATGGCAATGATAGAATATAAACAAAGCTGCATTTGTCTTTATGATACATTAGTTTCAGATTCTAATTTAATAGAATGTATAGTAAATATTGTTCTATAGAATAGAACAATATTGACCCAGCTGGGTCCGTTGGCATTACTGTGTGGAGTTTACATGTTCTCCTGGTGTTTCCCTTATAGGTGAATTGGGTAAGTTAAATTGGCCATAGTGTACAGTATGTGTGTGCATGTGAGAGTGTATAGGGGTTTCCCAGTACTGGGTTGCAGCTGGAAGGGCATCCGCTGTCTAAAATATATGCCGGATAAGTTGGCTGTTCGACCCCTGATAAATAAAGGGACTAAGCCGAAGAAAAATGGACAAATTAATGAATAATAACAAATTAAACACGATACAGTAATAAGCTATATTATAAAAAAAACATGTACATAATCAATTGCATTAAATAAATTGTGTATTAGATTTGCTCAAATGACTGGAAAATGTACTAGATACTGTGGATTTTCAGTGAGCAGTTTTGAGAAATTCAGTTGTGATCTGAAAAATAGTCCTAAGTGAGAGAGAAAACCGGTAACCTAAAATACAGGTAATCCTTATACTGTGCAGAGCAGGCACAATTCTAGGATTTCAGCCATGTTGGGCTTAGATCATAAAATGAAGCAGCTCAGAGGATATTTCTTGTCTTTAGTGTGATGGTCATGATGATGAAGTGTACTTAACTGGCAACTTTATTACTGTACATAAACAAATTAAACTGCTATTTCTTCCTAGTAGATAAATACTAGCTTACAGGGTTTGAAATGCAAGACAGAAAGTTGAGAGAGACCAGCTTCTCCAAGGGCATACAGTATGCTAAAAGTTATCAACAGGCAAAAGCAAGACTTGTCTTGTAGAAGACAAGATGAAATATAAAGTTTAATAAAATGTAACGTTTTTTGTATGTATTCCCATTCAAAAGTTCACACTTAGCTGACGATTGATTATAAAGCTTGTTTGGCTTGTTTCATGAGATCCTCGAGCCTGGGGCTCCCTCCCGTTGCAAAGCGAGAGGGGAGATCGAGCTCAGGTAGATCTTAAGAACTCCCCCATCGTAGTGATTGAAGAGCAGATAGTAGTTCTCTTTAACGAGATAGGTACTAGATAGGGAGTAAGTCTATAGTGTTGGTTAATCAATAACTTAGGTTGCATGTTTTTAATCGGTGGGAGGAAACCGGAGAATCCGGGGGAAACCCACATGAGCACGGGGAGAACGTGCAAACTCCGCACAGAAATGCCCGCTGGTTGGTAAAGCCTAGAACCATTGACATTCTTGCTGTGAGGCAACAGCGCTAAGCGCTGGGCCACCGTGTCACCCATCTAGAAAAGAGGAGGAGTAGGGGTGGATGGGGGGATTCTTCAAAAGCCAAGATAGCAGTAATATGAAACCCGGGGTATTTATAGTAGCTTAGGGATCATCTGATTGGTGCGTAGTGAATTAGATAATGTGGGTCCAGCCGCTAGCAATCATAAGCACGTGATCCTCTCGAAATTAGTTTATAAATAAACTTCACTTAATATGTACCCTGATATTTGGATTCATAACACACCCTTAGTAACATGACTGAAAGTAATAGAACAGAGACTTTTGGATAAAACACCTCAAAGTGACTGTATAATATATAGATCTGGTGACTGTGTAGGCCATGGGAGATGTTCAACTTCACCTTCATATTCATCACACCACTCTGTCACCAGTATTGCTGTGTGTATTGGTGCATTATCATCCTACATGTCAGGATACAGCGTTTGAACCATTGGGTGCACATGGTCCTCCAGAATGGTTTGGTAGTCCTTGGCAGTGACGCACCCATCTAGCACAACTATAGGTCCAAGTATACCACAGTCTGGGTGGTACGCTTCTTTGGGGCTTTTAGACACTGTAACTCTCGGATATGAGACAGACAGTGAAGGGAAACTCATCACAGAAAAATACATATTTCACATTGCCCACAACCCAAGATTTTCGCTGCTGGTATGGTTGAAATTAATGTTTGGCATTGGCACGAGTAACCAAATATTTGGCTATAGCAGCCCAGCCATGTATATCGACCCTGTGGAGCTCTCGACGAGATAATGTTGTGTGCATTGCAATATTTTAAGCAAAATTGTGCTATTACTCTGCTAATTAAACCTTCACACTCTGCTCTTACTGGTGGAATGTGCAATCAATGAAGATTGGCCACCAGGTTGGTCAAATTCAGCCATGAAACTTCCAACACAAAATTGGCCAGTGTTTCAGTTTCATAGTCAACCCCCTGCAGTGTTCAACACTAAGGATTTTTTCTACTGAATACATTACAGATATGCTCGCTGAATAAAAACCTAATAGAACACTCAGATCTTTAGGTTCATATAAACTAGAAATTCCAAGAGTTCAGTCAAAGCAGGGTGAATCGGCTTTCAGCTACTACACCCCCACTGCTGGAATCAGCTTCCAGAAATAATCAGATGTGCTCCAACATTAGGCACATACAAATCAAGACTGAAAACACATCTGTTTAGCTGTGCCTTTACTGAATGATTAATGTTAATGTTGTTTTTGTCTGTTTACATAGATGAATATGGCCACGGTGTAAATACACAGTACAGTTACAATCTTATTGCCACATTATATCGTTATATGATAACATGATACATGCCTTCAGTGGTTTCCTGAAGATAAATACCAAAAGTAAGGCAACTGGAATAACTACAGCAATTCTTCTGATCGTCCATCTCATATGACGCAAGAGATCGCGGTGACATATGATGATGTGTGTTGTAGTGGTGTCCCATTTCTTAGGGGTAAAAAAAGGAGGTTGGGGTACAAAAATAGAATTGGGATTGGGCCTAACACTGTATTTGCAAGCAATTGACAAATAGTCGCAGGCAAATTAAACTTTAGTGACAAGGCAGCCTGTTAAAATTCTGTCTACTGTCCTGAGCGTCTCGCACACTTGCTCCGGACCATTGGGCAGTCATTGTTAAGCCAAGCCCCGGTACATGCTAATGGTAGGAGGGTATTTAGCATATTCTGTCCATTTAACATGATTTTTTTTTAAATCTAAGAAATAATATGTAACAGGACAGTATGATGCAAATGATGCTCACAATAGTCAATACCATGTCATCAAATATAAAAAAAAGGTAATGGAAACAAATACTTCTGGTCTTTCTGTTGATTTCAGATAACAGAAACACATCATAATCACATCATCAGATCACATATTTTACATGAGGGAAAGTGATTGGGTAACAGGAACGAGTGAAAACCTAAAGCGTGTAAATGATCTAACCTGTTATAAGTTTATTCTGAAAAAAATATAAATTTAAAGCTCAGCAGGGCTAAAGCAACACAATCTTTTTAATTTAGTATCTAATTTGTATGAATTCATATGATCTCATTCGCAGTGGTGTAAAGTAAGAAATTACAAATACTCAAATGACTGTAATTGAGTAGTTTTTCTCCGAAATTGTAATTTACTAGGTTGTTTTTAAAATGTGTACTTTTACTTTATCTTGGGTATATTTTTAGTGCAGTATCTGTACTTTTACTTCACTACTTTCCTTTACCCTGCAGTCACTACTTTATTTTTTCTTGTCTATGAGGATAAGAAAAACCAGACCTGTGATTCCTGTCTAATCAAATTGCACATATTATGTAAATCACATCAATATGAACTACCTCAAGACATGAGCACTTTATAATAGCAGCAAATTGTTTGGAAGCATTAAAAGTGTCCAAGAAGATGTCTAAAATCTTTACATACATTGACCCAGAGTCTGTTAGATGCATGACACTGATGAGAAGATAACGGATGTTTACTGTATGATGACCGAAATGACCTTAAACACCCAGCAGCTACAAGACGTCAACATGGTTTCAGATTGACGTTGTACCCCAGCGACGTGGGGACGTTTCATTTTGCTAAATCGGGTTGACCTCAGAACTCAACATCAGTTCAACGCCAACGTCCAATCTAAAACCACCCAAATATTAACGTCTAATGATGTTACAGCTTGACGTTGTGTGGACGTTACCACTATGACGTCTGTCAGATGTTACATTTTGGTTGCCATACCTGATGAATAAATATGAATGTTTGTCAGTATTTGACGTCAATAAGATGTTGGCTCGATGTTGGATTTTGGTCACTTTCTAACATTGCCTGCTGGGCAATAACTAGATGCACAACAGAATGTTACATTACGATACACACACACGTGCACAAATTACAATTAAACGCATTAGCCTTTAACAGCTTAATACTCACTACTCATTACTCTTGAGTACTTGAAAGGTCTACTTTGTACTTATACTTTGAGTAATATTTACAACAGGTACTTCTACTCTACTTGCACTACATTTTTAGGCAAGTAATGGTACTGTTACTTGAGTATGATTTTTCTGTACTCTTTCCGCCACTGCTCACAATGCTTGTACAATTTAGGACCATTTGCTTATCCACCAATGATGGTTTGGTTTAGGGGTGGGGTAGGGTGCCATATGCCTCCTTTTAAAATCTTACATTTTCATACGACTGAACCAGTACGAATTCATATGAATTAGTGACTAAACTAACAAAATGTAAAATACTTACAAAATACGTAGAAAAGATTCTTGAATCATTTGATCCATTATATTCCATGTTAAAATGTTGCATTCAAGATTGGGGACATGCATAAAATGCTATTTAAAACACATCCAATGTATATTGAATGACTATGGGCCACCAAGATTCAGAAAATAAGTTTACCACTTTATTTTTTCCCACTTTCTGAAGTCAATTTAGGGAAAACTTTTCCATGCAATTATTTTAAGTCTATGCAAGTCTATTTAAGTCTGACTAAAACAAGTCAATTTAAATAAAAAAAAGTTTTGTTGGAGCAAATTAATGATATCAAGTCCCTGTTTTATTAGTAAAAGCATGTCTGCATGCAAATGACAGTATAATGCTTTGTGCGTGTGTGTGTGTGTGTGTGTGTGTGTGTGTGTGTGTGTGTGTGTGTGTGTGTGTGTGTAAAATGTGTACTGGGCAAGCAAGAAGAGCCTGATCTCAGAGCTGGCATTAACAGTTATTGCTTGCTGAGTAAAACAAAAAGCATTATTGTTGTTAATAAAGTCACCAGCATACAAAACACTTCTTAAAACTTAAAGCTTTAATTGAATTAACTCTTCTAAATCTCCAAAGGAAGATAAAAGTCTAACAAGCTTTTTTTTCTTTACTTTAAACACTTGGCATTACACTTATTGGCAGAATTTTCCCTGTTAATGCAGTCCTTCACAAAGCATTTTGTAAACAACACATCCACTACTTTATGTCTATAGTCACAATAAAAACTTTTAAGCTATCATACAGAAAATAAATTGCTAAAAAAGGCCAACAACTACGTTCTTTCAGCTAATTTTAACCAAGTGATCCAAAACAAGCGTGTTTTATTTTTTTATTTATTTATTTTAAATTTGCAGCTGCTAAAAAAATTACTTTGCTGCTTGTTCAAACTTATTTAAAATGAGTTAAAATGACACAATTCATTTTTTGGACAACTTAATTGTTTATGTTCAATGTTATTGTGTGGAATTCAGCATTTACAGTGTATGGCACCACTTGGTTTGTGTCCCTGGTATGAGTACCACATACATAATTGTCTGTTAAACATTTTTAAGCAAAACTGTGGCTTGAATGTTGAATGAAGTATTATGCATGAGAGATATAATAGCACATTTTATCAATCATTCATTCATTTTCTTTTCGGCTTTGTCCCTTTATTAATCAGGGGTTGCCACAGCGGAATGAACTGCCAACTTATCCAGCATATGTTTTACACAGTGGATGTCCTTCCAGCTGCAACCCATTTGTGGGAAACACCCATACACTCTCACATTCACAAACATACACTACGAACAATTTAGCTTACCCAATTCACCTATAGCTTTATGTCTTTGGACTGAGAAAGCCCACACGAACACGAGGAGAACATGCAAACTCCACACAGAAATGACAACTGACCTAGCTGAAGCTTAAATCAGTGACTTTATTGTTGTGAGGCGACATCACTACCCACCGTGATGCCCCTAACATTTTATCTTTTTCTTTTTTTTTTAAGACTAATCTTTAAACTCTCTATATTGCTCACTATGTTTGGTGATTATATATTAATTGCATTGGCTATGCTGTTTTGTACTAAATGGTAATTGTCTGGCATGCAGTACCTGTGAAAGTTGAATTGCCTTTAGTAGACTGTAGTCTGCTAAATATCTACTAACAGACATTCATACACGTTACTTTGCAAATACATGTCAACTTCTAGTAACCCCAATCCTAATTTGTCAGTCTACCAATACTACGCTAAGAGTCTAATAAGAGTTAGTTCACATGTATTTGCAAGGTTACCTTCACAGTCAACAGGATGTCTGAATGGCACCATTAAAATAAAGCGTAACCCAGTAATTAACTGTGGAGCAGAAGTCCTTGGTTAATAATTTCCCAAAGACTTTTTTTCAGCAGGCTGAACTTTCACCACCATAAATTAGACATCATTAGTTCAGGGAAACCCATGCCCCACGAGTAGATGAAAGCCATAATTTGTCATTTGCACCTCATGGCATACAATCACTTTCACCTGGTGGCCTCTCTAAAAAAACCTGTTGGCTGGCAAAACGCTTGGCCAACTGGGCCACCAAGTCCCGAGGCTGTTGCATTTCCTCCTCCATTTCCTAAACAAAAGCTAACAAACTGAGGGGGAGAAGACAGCAAATATACAAAAATAAATGGATTGCAGGTTGTGACCACCAGATCAGTTGCTCCTTTGTGGATTTTTTTATTTTAAATAATCTAACAAGCAATGTTTAGATACAAGTCAAAGGCCAAGTCAAAAGTAGAGCACTATTCACTACCAGAAAAAAAAAAATGTTGTATGCACTGACCATATTTTCTATATGCTACCTTTCTATAATGTGATGAAACAAAGTCTTAAATTTGTCACATTATATTACAGTCGATGTCATTCATTAATTCCAGAGCGGAATAAACCACCAACTTATCCAGCATATGTTTTACAAAGCAGATGTCCTTCCAGCTGTAACCCAGTACGGGGAAACCATTATACACACTTATTCACGCACATACACTCAGGGCCGGAGCAAGCCGAACTGCCGCTCTAGGCAATGGACTAGCACGCCGCCCTCAACCCGAAAGTGAAAACGAACCTGACCAGTTCATAAAGTGAGGACGGGGGGTTGATGTTGCGGATGAGTCAGTACGTTGGGTTGGGCGGCAGGGAGCGTTTGCCGCCCTCACTATTATGCCAGACCTCTATTATGCAAGTGCTCTGTTGATGTTGTGGATTAAAGTCAGTACGTTGGGTTGGGCGGCGGGGCGCGTTTGCCGCCCTCATTATTATGCCGCTCTAGGCGGCCGCCTAGGTCGCCTCTATGGACGCGCCGACCCTGCATACACTACAGCCAATTTGCGTAGTTTTATTCAGTTCACCTAAACCACACTTTAGACTGTAGGGCAAACCGGAGCACCCGGAAAAAACCCACACCAACATGGGGAGAACATGCTAAGTCCACATAGAAATACCAACTGACCCAGCCGTGACTCAAACCAGCGACCTCCTTGCTGTGAGGCGACATTACTAACTACTGAGCAACCGTGTCACCCATACAGTCGGTGTCTTTAACTCTTATTTACTTACTTCCAAAAAGTTGAAAAGTGCAGTACACATGTTGTGTTACAGTTTTTCCCAGTTGTTTACACACATTTTCTGAAAGCATGTCTCATATTGACAGAACTCTACACACAAATCACACACACATTCGGCAAAACCCTTTTCACTCCTCCTGCAAAATCAAGCTTTACATTCAAAACAATGTGCTTTCTTCTCAAAATGGTGTTTTGTTTTCACACACAAACCATCACATGAATAGACAAATGTAAGAAGCAGTTGATCACTGATATGCTTATTGTAAAACACTATGACCACTTTTATCATAATGACTTACTGTAAGCCTTTTTTGTTCAGTGTTACACTTACTACAGACAGTACATAGGCCTGCAGAAGTGCATTGTAAAATATTTTAGAGTATTATTTATACAAAACACATGGTACCATATATATTTGACTGTATTTTTCCCACAAAAATAGTGTGCACAGTGTTCACCCCAACCAACACAAAGTTGCACATAACGTAATCTACACATGCCATCAACAGAAGTATTTACAGAATAGTTACAGTAAAAAAAAAAAAGTGTGGATTTCGGTCATACACTTTCCATCCCCAGGCAGAAAAAAATCCTCAATAGGATTGAGAAATGGAGAATATGAGATGAGCTCTGATTTCTAGATTGCATTTATGTGTGACCGGTTTACCTGTGATGAGTTAGTATGCAAAGTAGGACACCTGACTTTACAATTGTGAAAACAAGAGATTTTCTGCATGAAAAATGTGCCAAATGCAGAGAATTGTGTGTAGTGTTTTGAAAAAAGTGTGTTTTAAATCTGCAATTTGAGTGTAAAGCAGGAATTGTGCTTGTAGTTTAGCAGAATTGGTTCAGGGGGTTGGTGCATCAGTTACATGTTGTAGTCATTGTGTCTGAAGTACAAGTAATTGTGTGTAAACAATTGAGAAAAACTGTATTAATTTAACAATTTGCCAATTGTTGACATGATTCTCAGAATTGTGCTACTTTACTACATTAGATGGTAGTTTGGCAAGCACTCATCTCTTTCACTCCCACTAATAAACCAGTTTAACCAGATGCAATCATCAGTGCTATATTGCTGTTATGTGTTTATTTACAGTTTTTTCCGACAGCTTACACACGTTTTCAAAACAGTGTCACCTTTTTTTTCAAACTTCTACACACAATTCTTAAAACTGCACATACAGAATGCAGAATGCCTCACCTCTCCTTTAAAATGTAACACTGCATTTAAAATGCCATAAACACACGTCAGAATGAAGCATTTGCATCAACAGACAAACACGTCTTTCATAATACAACACTTTTGGATATATCATGTAAACACTGTTGTTCTAAATCGAAAGCTCTATGCTCTTTTATAGGCTTCTATCTATATTCTAATACAATGTTTTACAGTTACAGTAATCTGCTGAGAGGGGGAACAGGTACACTGTAAACACCAATCACATGTAAAAACAGAAAAAATAACTTAGGCCAAACATTACTGGTGTATATAGTAGCATACAACAAAACCATAAACATACTGTATGTAAAAACAACAACAACAACAACAACAAAAACATATGTAAAGCTAAAGTAAGTTCTTCAGAATACATTAAAGAACTTGTGTGTTGGGGGTCTCATATGGGGAGAAGCGTCCATTTCTCGGAGAAGCATCATGCAGGCATAGGGTTGGCCATTATACACTTTACAGAGCCAGGCTGAGAAAAAGTTCTCTATTCTTTTCTAAAGGAGTTTAGCATTTAGAAAAGTTGAATATGAGGGTAAGTAGAAAATGACAAATTTCGGATGGGTGGTCTAAGGTCTAAGGTCTTATTATCAAAAATTATAAAAGCTTTTAAATTTGTAAAGGCACTATCCTTATATATAAACTGCATAGTTGCAATCTAAACAACTACATTCTTGACTAAAAAAGCCTCAAAATTACATTAAGTTGTCCAACAGCTGCAATTCATTCCTGAGTTTATTGATCTGCTGTCACTCTATGTGGGCGGGGTAATACAGAAGGGTGAGGAGGCTGAACGAGTGCTGTTATTGCAGAATATTGCACGGCTATCAACCAATCAGATTCGAGAACCAGACAAAACTGTTGTATAAAAATATATACTACATGAATATATAATATACAGTTCAGAATCAAATGTCTATGGAAAATACCCATTAAACATAAAATGGAGTGTGTGTTTGTGTGTGTGTGTGTGTGTGTGTGTGTGTGTGTTATAGGAAAACACAATAGAGTGGTAGTTTAGCAGTTGCAGAAATGTTTATAAAACTATTCTACGAATTTGAAATGAAATGAATATACATACAATCATAAATTTGCGAATCAATTATTATTATTTTCTAATTTTTCGTTAATCACCACTTTTCTAGATTATTGTTCCACAGGTGTTCATATTGACTTGCGCAACCATGTCCAAGTGTGACGGCGGCTTCTTTGTGTTTTTCTATTTTTTTAATTGCCAAATAATTGGAATCTGCAACTTTTAAGAATTTAGCAATCAATATAACCTTATGCTCCATTACTGATCTGTGATTTTACCTTGTGGCCAAGAACATAGATAAGCAATTTCCGTGAGTCATGACGTTATGATGAGAGAAAGAGACGCCTGATTACACACAAATACAGAAGCCTTCAGTGTCTGACAAACAGCAATTTGTAAATGTCTAAATCGTGACATGAATAATGTGAAATCACTAGTGAGCTCTCAGTCAAAACAAGGCCAGCGCTTAGTCAGAGGCTTGTCTGCTGTTTTCAAAGAGGATCAGTGCTGTTTTTCCAGTTTGTACTGCAACCGTCCAAAGAAAAATAGGAAGATCCACTGACAAACATATAACCGCATCTCATACCATTTTTCAAGCTTTCCTTCCCTTCTCAAATGTGTGCTGTATGAAGAAATGGAAAAGTCACAAGGTTGTTTTTATGCAAAGTAAATGGTGTACCACATATTTAGCCATATTATTGTTGGAGAAAAATCATTTCCCCCCTCATGTGTCCTGTGATAGAGTACAGGAGGAAAGACACCAGGTGACTATGAATCAAACAATGACTGAATAATAAAATTCCACAGTGATAGCAGGATTTCCATTCAGGCCTGCTTTGCTGACAAGACATTCAGTCTCAGTGGACACTCAGAGCTAACTTTTGGCCCTGGTCTTGCAGTTGACCTCTGCAAGAGTGAAAATTTAGAGGAGTTTTGAAGTGATGCATGCCTTGAGCATAATCACATAAGTGCAAGCAGCAACAACAAGAAATAAATAACCCTGATTATTTAAATGAAACTACTTTTATTTTGTTCCACCAAAATACAATGGCTGCCAAAGTGTCAGTATGCCTTCGGGTATCGCATTAGAAAAGAAAGGAAACGATTAAAAGAAAAATGGCATTAAGTCTTTTCAACAACCACGTTTAACTGACTTTTGTTTGTTTGTTTGCAAATAAGCTAACCACAGCCATAACTTGAGGCTAAACACCTTGATCTGATTTTACAAGCAGCCTGCTCACAATTCAGGCAGAATGTTTAAATATTGTTATTGTTAATGTTAATAATTGTTATAATAATCATTTAGCAAGTTGAAATCCAACGGTTGTGGTAGGGAGATCCTATTTGAGTCAAAATTTTGTAAAGAGCAGTTGAATTCAAATTGGCAAAACTTAACAAAATCTATACATTTTCACCACAAAGTATTAATGATCCAATATTTTTGAGTATTTTCAGGACATAATTCTGAAGATGCATACCCATATGCTTGTAAATTAAATCACTTAGGGCCCTACCATACACCCAGCGCAAGATGTGTTTGGCGTAATTTGTTGCTATTTTCAGACCTCTTTCAGTTTATTCATGACAATTTGCACTTTTATAATGTTATTATTATTATTATTATTATTATTATTATTATTATTATTATTATTATTATTATTATTATTATTATTATTATTATTTATTATGCATATTTATATTTGTTTTAATAAAAAAACTAGTTTAGATTTGTCCACTTCCATTTGTTTTGGACCATATGGAGCATAAGAATAGAATGTGTGTTTTGATAGCCTATAACTCAGTTGTTTGATCACACTTTGTTATTATTGTTCATTTATTAGTTTCCTGGAAATTAGACTTTAAAAATAGTTTTGAAACAAATCTTTGCACTTAACAAATGAAATTAAATATGTAGGTTAATGGATGTCTTCAGCGGAATGAATTTCCTCCATTTCCTTACACAAAAGTAAAGGAGTAAAGTAAAGAGTAAAAGTAAAGAGAAAGTGAAAGTAAAAAGGCCATGCGATTTGGACGTGTCCTTGATGCTTTTGCGCCATGCGCTTTAGACTTTGTGCCTAGATCGTTAAAATTGAGACCTTAATGTCCAATTCAAAATGACCAACATCAGGAAATTGGATATCCTTCCAGAAGGCACACATCATATGGCGTTGATCTTTAGCTCTATTTTGGTTGCGAATTCAGGTAAAATTTTACGTCAATTTGCTGTCTAATGCTGATGTCAGCTGACATCTAATACCGATGTCATCTGGGGTTAATATTTGCTTGGTTTTGGGCTGTGGCATTAACTAAGTAAAATCCAACATTTTAACATCATGATATGACATCCATGTCTAACATCAGTAGACGTTTATCTTCAGTTGGTTTTTTTAATGTGTAACTATCTACATAAAATTCAACATCACTTTAATGTCATAATGTGATGTGAATACAATATCAAAAGCTAACATTATTAGCCATTGATCTTTGGTTGATTTTATGTTGTGTCGTGAACTAACAAAAAATCTTCTTGACATTGAAGTCTGACCTCAAACTGACGTTGGGTTCTAATGTCAACCTGATTTTCATATACAACCAAAATTCAATTAGTCTGACGTTGGTGTCCAACGTCAATTTTATCTCTGTGTGACGTCCATTGCTGGGCTTCTAAAAAAAACAGTTGTGTTATTTGGTCAAACCATTTGAAAGATATAAGCATACATACCTTTTTTTTTTTTTACATATCCTGACCACTAGGTTGCTCTGTACAGAAACAGAACAGGTGAATTCAAGTTATGGTTCTTATAAAACACACCAAATTTTAACTGAATACATCAAATTATTTCCTTACATCTACTTTGGCAAACTCTTGATCAAATTAGTTTTGTATGTTATTGTAGAACGGTTTGATAAATGAAGAAATCTGTGTAGAATTCATATAAAGATGTAGATTTTTTTTTATTTATTTAAAATGGCAGAAAAATAGCACTGAGGGAAAACGGCTACAATCAAATTTTCTTGAGTAAGAAATCAGATTTTTAAAAATAGTTACGGCTCAAAAGTTCAAGCTCAAAAGTGGAGCTTTGGACAGTTGAAGGCACTAGACAGATGGAGTTACACATTAAGCAATTTATGTGATTCATTTTAAACCTTCTTAGGCTCTATTGGCTGCCTTAAGTCACATTCACACTGTCAGAAACATGCACCAAAAAGAGACAAATCCATTCATTTTAAAGAGATCCTATTATGGGTTTTTGGGAATGACCTTCCATGTAGTGTGTAACACAGCTCTAAGTAAAGTGAAATATCCAGCTAAGGCTTAAATCTGAAAGTGGACAGTGTTTAAAACTATTGATTCATCTATAAAAGAGTCAACTCATAAAGGTGCGAATGAATTGTGTTTTGTTACTTGTAACCACATGTACTGTATCTGGTTAACTCTTTATATTCTCATATTCAGCCACTGCGATCGGCATTTCACTCTGTCTCTTGCTGAACTCTGTTGACCAATCGCAACAGGCTGTCATCGGTCCAATCAGCGCAGATTAACTTCGCGCTGTTTGGGAACAAATGCATCACAGAACGATTCATATGGGAGTCGCTGGGATAATTAGATAAAAATAAATGCATATTATAAGACAATGAAAGTGTTTTTTGATCTTGCATGCATATCAGCCTGTTGTTGGAGACCCTTAAAACCAAAATATGACCCTTTTTAATGTATAATAGGAGCTCTTTAATGGAGAACTGATGACTTCCATCAACAAGAGACAGTGACAATTGATGATAGAAGAGAATTGACAAGAGACGTGCAACAAAAGTTCCGAATTTGTATTTTTTATGCAAAGGGAAGTGACTTTCACAAGTGATTATAAATGGGAGTGAAATCAGTGGAGTGCAGGTGCAGTGTGGGGTATCTCCCATACCCCACACTGCACACCATAAAGATGTAGCATGCACTGCACTTTAACCAATCCATACTTAAACAATACTGCCTACAACTATGTGTACACCTATCCATTGTACGCATCACTATCAACATTGCCAAATTTACACTGTCTTGTTTTTTTTGTGAGTATGTTGTTGTATTTTGCACTGTCTGTATTTTACACTGTCGCTGTATTTGCACTGTCTGTATTTTGCACTGTCTGTATTTTGCACTGTCGTTGTATTTGCACTGTCTGTTTTTTTTTGCACTGTCTGTATTTTGCACTGTCGTTGTATTTGCACTGTCTGTTTTTTGCACTGTTGTTGTATTTGCACTATCTGTATTTTCCACTGTCTGGAGCCAGCACCTAAGCTTTTCACTCATCATAGCACACGTGCTGCTGATGATGTGACAATAAAAGTGATTTGATTTGATTTGATTTGATTTGATTGATCTGCTGTAATGGGGCAATGGTAAAATAATTTGTTCAACCATAGCTCCTGTACTACTCAGTGGTACTCAATGTGCTGACTCAAGCCTGAATGGTTTAGTGAACCCAAACAGACTGGCAATTGTGCTTTCATTGAAGACATCTAGCCACATTGGAAAAATGTGTATGGTTCCTCATTCTCTACCTTACTTCCCAAAGATAAATGCAGTTCAAGTAAATTGTGTGCAGAAGTTACTTAGCTTTAAATTTGGAATACAACTTTTTAGTGCAACAAATGAAATCCCTCACTTTCTTTGTCTCAACAGGGACATTAAATAGAGTCGTAGTAATCTAGTGTCCATGTTTGCTCGCCCTAATGCCGAAAACTTTGTTTGAATATAATTTTAAGATTGGGGGGGGGGGGGTTGCTTTGGTGCTATGACTTGTGATTTAGTGTAAAGGAAGCTTATCTAGTAGGAGCATTGAAATCAAACCTCACTCCCATGACCTCAAGAGGAGCACTACAGGCAGAGGTCCTTGTTAGCATGCCCACCTCCCGTGTCAGAAACAACGACTTCAATCCTGCTTGAAAATGGTGAGCAGAACCAGAAGGAATCTTGACCCTTACCCCTGAGCAAAGAATGCAAAAAGAACTTTGCTGTGAGTATTGGGGCCTTTGGACATCCCATAACAAATGCATCTTGAAGGTATGAAAGCATCAAAGACAGCAGGGATCATCAGGGTCATTCCCTTTTGCTTCAGACAACAGAGTAAAAGTCAGACGAAGTGCCTCACTGAAATAGCATGCACAACAGACAAGGATTATCTTAGAGACTCACCAACATTGCTTTCCAGCTTTGCCTTTGCCTTCAGGTTTTACTTGTCAAAGGCCTGACAAAGTCTTTTTCATTTAGTCTCCTCATCTCCAGACCTCCCAGTTCTGGCCAGCAGCCACCATGCCCCCAGCTACCTCCCAACCTGCATCTGTGCAGGGTACGCAGGGCCAGAGAAAGCAGATACAGTCACCCTCCCCTGGCCTGCATGGTGTGCGTAAGGAGGGCAGGGGGTTTGGAGAGGGCCCTTACATCAGTACTATGATACTAGCTGACGGATGGCTTGTGCAGGGGTACTGGCGGTGAGTAACAGACCCCCCCCATACACAAGCACATGTGGTGTCAATTACAAAAAAATTTTGTTTTTACCCACTGCCGGATGGAGAGGAAGGCTCTCTGGGCCGTTGTTTTTTTGGCAGGACAAGTAGGCAGCAATTCAATTTCGTATCAGCGTTATGGCATTTCAATCACACCATTGTTTACACACTTATAAACAAACAGTATATTAGAGGCTCTATGACGAACTACAAAAGGATGATAGTAACCGGAACAATCAAACTTCTCTCTTCTGCATGAATATATGTGTATACAGTGTATACTTTGGTTGATTTTTTATTTTTACTACGCTTCGTTGTGTTTATACATAATAAACATGGTGCACGTTCATTTTAGTTTTGATTGGAGTGAGCAAAATAAGGAAATGAATATGTCTGGCAAGATGGAGCTCAGGATGCTAAGCGGATTGACAGCTCTTGCCATAAACACAAAAATCAGCAATTCGGTAATCATCTGAAAATTAGTCAGTATGTGGAATACAAAACTATCAGCTTGACATAAAAAGTCGCCAGCTTAGAGATGAGCTGCTTTAGATCAGTTCATAATCTGAAGTGCCTGAAATGAACATTGTATATATTTATAATTATGCATTGTGCTATGGAAATATGCTTCCCTTGTGAAAATTGTAGAAAACAAATGACACTTCAGTTTTAAGCAACTTTCCACTATTCTGGTTTGCAGTATAGTAAATTATGTGAATGTAGCTTTTTCCAGAAAACCTTGAGAACCTGATTTAGTTTTATATTTGAGCAATTACTGACAGCTACCGAGACCAATACTCTTTCCCAGGTGAGCGTCCCGAAAACACAGAAATCCTTTCAGATCTGATAACCCAAAACAAATTACCAGCGATTCATTCAAAAGCAACTGATTCATCATTTTCCGTAATTGCTGACCTTTTCGTTGGCCTTTTCGTACTCAATAAAAAGTGAGAAACATTCCCGCCTACTGAGTCACTGCTGTTCACATGTGCAACTAATAGCACCTGTAAACATTGGGGGAAGTCCTTTACGCAGTTGTTAAACGAACCCCCTCTTTTTCTTCACGGAGGCCTCAACAGGGGCTCAAGTGTTTGGGAAACACTGCTGTCTTGTTGATGCTTAATGCATCACAACACATTGTAGGTTCAGCGTGTTATTTGCGAGGTTCGGTTACGGAAATCTGATATGGAAACAGCCTCATGTTCTCCAGTGTGGCTGAGGGAGTGAGCCAAGCTTTGGAAAGCGCAGTTCTGCTCATGAGCTTGTGTTGGTAATGAACTACACCTTCAGGGCACAGTTTATTGCAATGACTACCAAATCACATTGAGCAAATTTTATGTGGTAAATTAAGACAAAATGGAGCCTGAATATATCCGGAAAGCTCTTTTTGTTTTGTGGTATTAGTGGTGATATGACATAGGAGTGTTTTTGGATAAGCTGAATTAAGCTAGCTTGTCTTCTAAGTATTTGAACATGAGTAAATGTGTAATTGGAGCGGCTAATAGCAGTAATTAGGAAACTGTTTGGGAAAGCTGTTTTTTTTTTCTTCGTTTAAATGCTGCTATGTACAGTATCTTAAATGGGAAAATATGATGACCGCAAACCATGTCAAATCAGAGCAGTCTTAAAGCTGGATCTGAAGCTAAACAGACAGGGTGTCAGTCAGGTCAAATTCTGAGGTTCCAACTTTAGTCCAACTACATAACAAAATATTATAAATTGCAAACCACAAATCCACACCACTATAGGCTGAGGCACATCAATCAAAGGTTTGGCTTATAAGGTAGGGTGGTTCCTCTGGTGTTTTGGGTGTAAGGTAATGGAAACACCAACCCGTGACGCAGACAAAAACATCTTTGATGTAAGCGAAATTCAGTTGTTCTGCTGTGAACTGTGAAACGAAAAAGAGCTGAGATCTGACATTGATTTGGTCATAGACTGACAAGATCATTGGACCACTGAGTTCAGGAGAATCACAAAACGAACAGCTGAGCCATTTCTTCCACTAAACATTGTTGTTTAAACTGAACAAGGGGGACTGTGGGGCTCTAATGTTTACTTTTAGACAGCCTTTCTCTGTGAGTAAAAACCCATGACGCAGGTAATAAGACTTTCCTTAACGCAATACCCTGTCCCCTCCCCCTTCCCTATGCTTTCCATCTGTTTTTCAGACTATTTTGAACTTGTTTAATTCAAGTTTAATTCAAGTCTGAGTGCAGGTTCATCAAGGAAAAAGTTCATGACCATTTCAGATCACCCAGCGCATGGTATATTTCTAGCCGTCTCCAAAAAGTAAAACCAGCTTTGTGATGAATTAAAGAGAACTGAAGAAAACATTTAAAGGTTATTGAACGTTGTGTAATCCACTCCCTTTATTTATCATTTGCAGGTCATTTGCAACCAAATAGACTTTGAAAACAGATGTAATGTGAAGGTCAGAGCAATCTTTTATGAAACATATTTCAAACATTTCTTTTATTATAACACAGATGGGGCATTGCTTCACAAAAGAGAGCAGGAGCCTCGAAAAAAAAAAAACACGGAATAGGTTAAATAAACCAAATTCCCTGATTTAAGGGAAAAAGTATGAATCCAAAAAATCCAATGGGTGGTTTCCATGGAAACTGTGTAAATAAGTTCCATTTCATTACCACTCTATGGCGACATAGACTTTCCTAGAGAGAAAAGCTTTCAATTCAAAAGGACTGAGAGAATATTATGTACTTCTCTCATATGCCAACTGCTCCTCATTGCACACTGTCTGTCATGACCTCATAATTTATTGACCACCTGCTTTGTCCAGATTAGCAGTAAAAGGACAATTTTTTTCTGGTATTTCTGCCTGCACCACCTGGCAGTGGGAAAGAGGAAGTCAGGAATGATGGCCTCGCTCTTGTTCATTCAACTGTGAGCCAGCTCTGGGTCAAGGAAGTGCTCTGAAATCCAGTTGGTCCACCCAACATGAACATAAAAAAAATAAAAAAAAAAGGAAAAAGATACAGAAGTGTGTCATCTTTGACACGCTCAGAAAGTCTGCTGTCTGAGAACTGTACTTTTCAAAGGTTTGGGAAATTTTTTGAAAATGTAGGGAAATTTACAGCTCATCTTCCCAGCTCATTTGTTTGAAAATCTGTATTTTTTATGCATTTAAATTAGTTGTTTTTATATATGAACTTTCATTCATTTTTTTTTTGGCTTAGTCTCTTTATTAATCTGGGGTCAGCACAGTGGAAGGAACTTATCCAGCATATGTTTTACGCAGCGGAAGCCCTTCCAGCAGCAACCCATCAGTGGGAAACATCCATACACTCATTCACACACATACACTGTGGACAATTAAGCTTACCCAATTCACCTGTACCACATGTCTTTGGACTTGTGGGGGAAACCAGAGCACTCTGAGGAAAGCCACGCGAACACGGGGAGAACATGCAAACTCCACACAGACATGCAAACTGCGGATCGTGCTACCCACTGTGTCACCGTGACTCCCCTATTTATGAACTTATTTGTTATTATTTATATGTAGTTACATTTCAGAATGCTTTGAGTTCAACACAATTTATTTTAAACATATAATGCTACAAAAAGTTTTAACTTGTTAATTTCTAGTCTGAGTGCAGATTGAAATTATTTGTTTTTTCAGTAACATTATTACAAGACTGGCACAGCTACAGAACTTTGTCAAGTCATCCTTGGTCCATACTGAAAAAAGAATTTTAAAGAATTTTTATACAGATCTTTTCCATACAGGCTCAATTTAAAAAAAAAATAAAGCTGACATACAGTCTATCTTAAAATCAGTTCAGATATGACGCATTGCTTACATTATGGACTCAGAATCTATTGAATGTATATACTGTAATATTTGTCCTACTTTTGCTAAGCTTTTTCAACTCTCTTAAAGGAAATAGGAGAAGAAACTGTAATTAGTTTTATGTATGTTACACATCTATAACTCATTAAGTGAAAAAGACCATACACTGTGAACGTTAACCATTTGTCCTGTCCTTAAAATAGTAAAAGGGCATTTAGACCATGCACTTTAGACCATGCAAATCAAACAAAAGTCATTTCTGCACTGCAGAAGTGGCACAGAAGTTGCATCTGGAGTAGCATTTAAAGGTTTTAACATAAATAAATCTATAAATATAAAGAGACAAACTCATCCTATGACACCACAAACTTCATTTGTCCCATGGAAATCAAATTTAAACTCTCGAGAATCATTTATGTACTATAAAGTGCACTCACTGTGCCATTCACCATATAAAAATCAGCCATTGTGTAAACAAGTGACCAGTTTCAATAGCAGCTTTAGTGTGTATTTACAGGGACACATTTATAGACCATTTGTTAGGACAGAAAATCCAATGAGAAGCTCAAGTGCAAAGTGGTCATCATTTTCTGATCTATATAAGTGAGAAACTGTAATCTTTGAATGGATATATAATATATTGAATTTATATAGAATGTTTAAATCAACTTTCAATCAGCATTGGTTGTTACATATTCAAAATAAAATCACCCCACCCCCTATAAAAAAAAATAAAATAAATATGAACTTAATTTTGATTGTGTTAACTTCCCCCATTCATTTCACTTCTGTTTATTTCTTCAGTTATATATTCAGAATAATGCCGCTAGCTGGGAAAATGAAAGTTGATGAGTCCAACAACCAGTATTCTTCAAAACAACATCTTTTTTTGTTCAAGAAAGAAACTTATAAAGGTTTTTAGACATTCATTTATTCATTTTCTTTTCAGCTTAGTCCCTTTATTAAAACTACAAGTTGTGGATAGGTGACAAACAGCGGAATGAATCGCCAACTTATCCAGCACGTTTGTTATGCAGCGGATGCTCTTCCAGCTGCAACCCATCTCTGGGAAACATCCACACACACTCATTCACACTCATACACTACAAACAATTTAGCCTACCCAGTTCACCTGTACTGCATGTCTTTGGACTGTGGGGGAAACCGGAGCACCTGGAGGAAACCTATGAGAACGCAGGGAGAACATGCAAACTCCACACAGAAACGCCAACTGACCTAGCCAAGGCTCGAACCAGCGACCTTCTTGCTGTGAGTTTTTAGACACATGATCCTAAATAAATAAATGATAAGGTGATTTTCACTTTTGGAGGAACTGGACCATTAATGTTTTAACAGTGTTTTTAAAATTGTGCTTGAAAGTTGAAATAATTTACCTTAATTGATGATTTTTACACATATTTTCAATAACACATTGTATTTTATTGTGTTTTAAAAGTTGAAGGGTATGTCCATAAATTAAACAACCAATGACAATATGTTATGATTATTTTGTTACAGTGCTGTTTTACTATAATAACAAGATGTATTATTTTGAAGGCAATGCATGGCAAATATACAATCAAGAATATAAGTAAAAAGACAAGTCAGCACAATAGAAAGACAACCCTTGAGGTCACTGACCTCTTGTGCTACTGTACATCTATACATTTATCCAGAACACTTCCCGCTTTGTGCCAAATTAAACTCTGTCCCCCTCACATACACATACACACACCTACACATAAAAAGAGAATTGTTCAAGGTCTCCGCCTGCTCTGACATTCATTCTCATGTTGCACCGGAGGTCTTGGATCACACCGGTTCAGTGAAGACGATAGATCTGTCACAGAGAAGAAAAGGGTCTGCCTGAATCAGGTTGCACTGCCTCAGGCTTCAAATGTTCCATCTAAACATAGGCCAAGTCTGCAATCTTCAATTTGTCTTCTTTCTAAAATACTCATCTGACAAAAGCGCCCACTCTCAAATTCTGCTATAGCTATTATAACCGTGCCCCATTGTCCGCACCCTGAAACACACATGGACACACAAACATACACACACCCTCGTACAAACATTCTAATTTCCACAACAAATCAAAGGGGCATCTTGCAGAGGAACTCTCTCACACATGCACACACCTTTACTGTACGTACCAGTATAAAGAATACAGTGTCATGAATGGATTTTTACATCAGAGCTCTCTAATCAAATGAAAAACGTCATAGTGAACGTGACGTTTGAAGTGTAAACAAAAGATATTCTTCGAGCTCACTGAAGACAAATAGGGTACGTGGGACGAAACTAAACCAGGTTGTACAGTACAAACAACAGTTCACAGATTAGTTGGGTTGAATCTCTCATTTCAAGACAATCACAGAGGGTCATATTATATGAGTCCATTATAGACATATCTCTATTGAATTTATGAGCGCTATCAGATTTCCATGAACCTTTTGTAGTTCCTTGCAGCTGGGATGGTTGTCATTCGATTAGGAAAAGCCATTCATCAAACACATATCAATTCTTTGGAAAAGTAGGCTAAGTAAACTATCATCCAAAGTCCTCAGAGACTTAATTGATACAAAGCAGCAAAAAAAAAGAAGATGCACAGCAACAATATGTACATCTCACTGAAATTATTACCACAGAAGTTTATCATGTACATAAAGCTTAAACCAATCTGAATGTCCAGACTATTCCATGATTTATAAATATAAAAAAATTCACTTAATAAAAGGTTCTTCATCAGTACTTTAGCTCGTAATTGTAGGAGAACCAATCAAAGTGCTATAAAGAACCATTACATTATAAAGAATGTATAATGGTCATTTTTGGCTGTTCTTTTGGGTGATTAAGGTGCTATATAGCACTATATACTGTACACACACAACTGTATTACAGTTTTTACAATTGTTTTGGCACAAATTTCAGAACCTTGATGTGTCAAATTTTAAAACTCTAGACACAAAACTCTAAACAGGCACTATTTTTTTTTTAACACAGACTCTCTCCAGTGTTCAAAACTTTGCATGTTGGATTCATTTCTTTAAAGAAGTCCTGCATTTGCAGGATCATCGGTTCACATAATCCTTTTCTTATACAAATACTACAGGAACACAACTTTAGATCGCACACACAAGATACACGTCGATTCAATAAACAATCATTAACAATCAATAAATATTATTGTTTAAAATTTAAGATACATGTTTTATTATGGTTTCATACATACGTGTAGAGGGAACATACAGACAAAACTAAAGTTTTAATTATTCGATCATAACGTTGGTTTACTGTAAAACAAAACAAAACAGAATAGTAAAGTTAACTAAAGTGTTTCTCACTGCATGTCCCCATATTGAAAGCGGATACTGTATACGGCATAATACATTGCAACATATGCAAATTACGTTTGGATTTCACATTTTGTATGTCATATTTGTCAATATGTTCAATGAACAAAGTATCTTCGACTTATGTGTATTGTATCCATTCATTTGAAAAAAAGAGTTAAGAGTTTTGCAAAAAATGTGACACCAGGGTTCTGAAATTTGTGGCCAAACAATTGAAAAAAAAAAGGTAATTGGCACTTAAAGATTTCCCCTATATGATTACAAACAAAGAGGCAATTTTAGTGATACATAGCACCTACATATTTGCTTTATACAGTAGCACCTTAGCCACCCCAAATAGTTGGAGAACCATTACTGGTTCTGCATAGGTGTACTGTATATTTCCATGTCATTCACATTTTCCTTTTCATTGTAATTGCTTTCAGTGGTTCATTTCAGGTGATCCGCTCTTATTTCTCTTTCCCTGAATGGATTTTATATGTATCTTGGTTAATACAGGGCAATAAGATACTCAGAAACAGGTAAAAGAACAAAAGAAAAGGCGTAGCCCTCGCCCCCCTCACTCCAGTGCCTCGCTTTTCACCAGAGACAGCAAATCCCCTCAGAAAAACAGACTTACGTAACCGCATAGCGCACCTGCAGCGAGCACAGAAGAGAAAACTTGAAAGCAACAGTGTTTGAATGGCTGGACTTAAAAGACATCCTGGACCAACTGTCATAATATGTAAAGCAATATGGTCCTGATTTTTACAACTGTCATCTGTAATTGTTTAGAATCGACCTCTTGCATTGATTCTGTCATTAGTTTAAGTTTATTTTAATGAGCGTTCAAAAAAAAATATTAAACTCCAGATTGTAACCATGTATGCTTCATTCACTATATAGGAATGTCTCATGAAGCTATGATGAAAGCCAGTCCAGCAAAAACAGCACAGAGGGGAAACACTCATGCAAACCTTTGACCCTGCAGTGTTGTCCACATGTTGGATGTTGAGGTTGTATGTGGTCATGCATTTAAAGCTCGGAATAGCTTGGAATTTCATGCCACCTTGTGGACAATAGGGGTACTACGGAGATGTATACGCAAATATAAAGTGAAAAAGTGAAAATAAGTGTCACTGTTCTTTTGGGCTATTTAATAATCATGTGGAATACTGTAAGGTATGCAATGGTGATAATATAGTGAACACATTGTTTGTATTCCCTCCACATTATAATGTGAAGGTTTAAAGGAGATGACTAACAAAATATTGTTCAGTGTGACAGTTAAAGGTGCAGTAGGTGATCTTCCACAATGCTAATCGGTTAGCATAAATCTCTGAACCACAGTCCCTCCTCTGCCATCCAGAGCCACGCCTCCTGAAACACGAGCACGCAGCCTAAAAGATGAGAGCAGAACCCTTTCTCATGTGTAAAAAGCGACTAGTGCTTGTCCAGCAGCGTGCAAGAATTACACTCATTACTCAGGGCCTACTCACACTATGCTATCCGAACCATGCCCAGGCCCCTTTCCCGGATCGTTTGAGAAGTGTGAGTGCTCTGAATCGGGCTCAGGCACAGTTCACTTGAGCGGCCCTGACCCGGTTGGAAGAGGTGAGCCTGAGCAAAAAATATACCAAAAAAAATACCATACTATATATCAACAATTCTCTTTTAATTCATTGTGGTTTTTCTATTGTTTTTGAGTTTCATGGCTGTTATGACACAGTGATTGGCTGTCAGAAATGAAGAATAATGACATCATGGGCTGTATGCAAATTGTGTCTCCATATGTTTCACCTTAATCGCCACACACTTTATATAATTACATGCGTAGGGTGGCACGATGGCTCAGTTGTTAACACTATCATCTGAGAGCAAGAATGAGTGCTGGCTGGGCGATTATTCGGAATAAGCATGTGTAAGTAATATGAAACGTTCACATATCTTTTGTGAGTTTGTTTTTTGAACGCAGGGAAAGCGGCCACATAGAGAAACACTGCAGCGCTGCTGAAGACTGTGGCTGTTTACAGCGGTTTGACTGATAAATATGAATTTGTAGCTAAATTGTTAAAGATGCCAAACAGCATTTCTTGTTGTTTACATCCTTGTTTATGTCCTTACTATAACATTCCGTTAACGCTAGAAACTGTGCATGTAGTTGATCAATTTTAACAAATAAATATACTTACAGATTGAGGCTCACAATCCACAGCTTCTTTGGTTGCAGGAGTTTTTAGCCAAATCCAGCACTGAACTGGGAGAGATTCTGAAAGTTCTCCTTTGTCAAATGCTAGCTATATATTTTTTTATAATTCTGTGATACATAATTAAATTAAACTGTAATCACTTCTCTCTTTGTGTTGTGTCCTTTGGAAGCCCAAATACAGAATCAGAAGAAGCTTTGTGGAAATAGCAGCGTTTGGACAGCATTTTAGGTTTCTCTGCTATAAGATTACAGCACCTCTGGCCACGCCCCTTCGCTGCAAAATTATGATCCATTTTTCTTGTTTAAATATATCCTCACCATGACATTCTTTATCAGTTTCAGAAAAAAAAACACTTAGTAAAAACTATTTGCATTTAGTTTGAAAAACAGACTGCAATGTCAAGTTAGTTGTAGTAAATGAAACAATTATTGTACATGTGAAGCTCCAGCGAGATCACAGATTTTTCTGTAAACAATTAAAAATATTCTGTCATTTTTGGTTGTACAATATTCATTTAGCAGTTACTTATTTAGCAAACATTTTTATCCAAAGTGACTTACAAGTGAAGATAAAAGTGTCACTTCAAAACATCAGAAATTTGTAGTATATAAATGCTATTAGTCTAAGTTACTGTATACACAAGTCAATTTCCCCCTCCATGCATATGGAGAGAAGGTAGTGTCTTACATGTGGTTTGTCAAGCCCACTCACTTGTAGAGAGCACACCAAGTAGAGCAAGATATTTTTAAAAACATGGAGTGTTGATAGGTAAGTGTTTGATGCACACAAATAAGAGTGTTATTATTGCTTTTCAACTGCAAATGAAAATATTACAACCTCATTCAAATGTCAACAGTAGGTTGACCATATTTCAGTTTACATTTTTTTTAACATTTAACATATTTTACATGGCATGGTTTGTAGTCAGTAAGTTAAAGAAAAAGAAAAATATCAGCTGAAATTAAAAAATACAAAAAATCCACAACTTCACATGTACTGACAGGTAAAAGCTACTGCTCTCTCTCTCTTGGCTGTTGCCCTGATGCTAAGGGATTGAGGCCATGTCCACACATATAAAAAGACATTACCCCACTTTCATTTAAAAAAGAAAATTCCAACCACATGAAAATGCACAAATGAACTAGGGATGTCAAAATTAATTGTTTAGAAAATGAAAGTAAATTCCATTTCTGCTTCTCTCTCTGTCTCTCATTCACTGTGGACATTTGACCTGTTGGCGTGAGGTAACCTTTTCGCTCCTCTCGGCAGTTACAGTGATACTTCTGGATCCAGACATGAGCGCGTGTCTGCAGAGCGAGTTTTCTCCACCGCGTCTATCATGGATCAGCTGTGATCGCGGCTGCCGTTTATCAGTGTCACTCATTGGTCAACAGCGCGCAGCTTTTTCTGTTGACCAATCATATGGGAGTAAGAACTCACTCGACAAGATTCAAAAAGTGATCAGGATATTTACATTTGTTTATTTGCTATAAATGCTCATGTTGTTCTATGCATGAACTTGCATTTTTAAAGGTACAGTTCATATATCTGACTGTTTGTATTAAAGGACAAAATTGTATTACAAATAATAAATAAATATAAATAGGCTATATCATTTTAGGACAAGAATTATTGTGCTGTGAAGTAAAAAATTAAATTGTGTATGGAAAACATCATCAGTGCACCGTGATGCACCGAGATATCGAATTGAACCGAATCAACGGCATGATAATCTTAACCAAACCGAACAGTGAGACCAGTGTAGGTTCACACCATGTTAAGGGCACACTGAACCAACAGATGGCAATATTGATACTTTTATGCTGGGTTCACACCAAATTGCATACAATTCAATGGAAACGTGATAACAGAGACAGATTATCATCCCACGGTTGAACATTGCACAATACCCAATACGTTTCCTGTGAACATTTGAAATTTGCCTCATTCTGATCTTCAACATGTTGGCGAATCAGAAAGGAGAAAACAGCAAGCACGCAGACGTCATGAGGTGAAACTCCAGCTGTAGTGTTCACATGACCACACTGTACCCAGAGTTTTGGAAAATCTTCACCTTGGTCAGAGTTTTTAGAGTGTTTCAGTTTGCGTCACCCAATTCAAATGTGTAAATGAATTACATATATTTTTATTTGTATTTACAAGAAGACATCTAGATTAGCGTTATCTCACTTAGACTTCATTGAACTGAGCGCATCACAGAAATGAACGTGTCTACTATTTGTTAGCTATAATTTTGGCTACAGGTGACACAGTGGCTTAGTGGTTAGCACTGTTGCCTCACAGGAAGAAGGTCGCTGGTTCAAATCCCAGCTGGCTCAGTTGGCATTTCTGTGTGGAGTTGGTGTGTGGTGAGCGCACTGGCGCCATTGTGCTGCACCTAAGTGGATGCTGCACACTGGTGGTGGTGTGGAGAGACCCCCCTCATGATTGTGAAGCTATATAATTACACATTACATCATTTTGTACTATTTGTAGTCTACTATTTGTTGACACTGTTATATGGTTTGTTAATGCGTTCATTTAAAGGCGGTGGAACTGCACTGCCATCAATCTGACCACTGTCACTGTCATCAGGCATTCTGATGGAGGAAAAGATGCTCAATGAACCGTTGTAACTAAAGCTCTCAAAATCTCACCAGCATCACATTCTTTCATCTCACTAACATAGCTGGAAACAGCCAAAAGCCGTTTCAAATGGAGGTGTGAAAACAATGCTGAAACAGGGGCTGTGATTGACATTTTGACTATAAAGCAATAATTCACAGACAAATCATTAAATTGTTTACTTACAGTTTGTGATGCAGCTGTAGTCAGATCCAGTACAGTACAATCTGCAGTTAAATAGGAGAATAAAATAAGTGCAATAGCAATACAATAGCTAGTAATAATACAAAAATTATATCACAACCTGCTCTGTAACGAGGTGGTGGTGAGTGTTTTTCTGAAGTCAGATGAGGAGTAAACTGGAGAATGTAATACTAATATGTATGATCTTCACTGCAGTGTCAGTGAATAACTATAGTATAGGCCTATAGGTAATGTTAGCATCAGATGAAGGCAAGAATCATAGCAAGGAGTTCAACGCAAAGGCAGGGCTGCCAACTTTTGGCTTTAGTTTGGAGTGGGAATTTAAGCCCTGGCGATGCAGTAGTGCAGTAGGTAGTGCTGTCGCCTCAAAGCAAGAAGGTCGCTGGTTCGAGCCTCTGAGTCGGCTGGGTCAGTTGGCATTTCTGTGTGGAGTTTGCATGTTCTCCCTGCATTCACGTAGGTTTGGGTGCTCCGGTTTCCCCCACAGTCCAAAGACATAAATAGTTCGTAGTGTATGAGTGTGAATGAGTGTGTGTGGATGTTTCCCAGAGATGGGTTGCGGCAGGAAGGGCATCCACTGCATAAAAACATGCTGGATAAGTTGGAGGTTCATTCCGCTGTGGCAAACACCAGATGAATAAAGGGACTAAGCCAAAAAGAAAATTAATGAAAGAATGAATTTAGGCCCCGCCCATGTCATCAAGCCACGCCCCCCCACACAAGCCACCCCCCGTTTATTTATAAATACCTAGAATGATTATTTTAATAAATTCTTTTAGAAATATTTAGAGTATTATTACTATTATACAATTATTTTGTTATAAATTTAAAAAAAAAACTATACTAAATGTAACTGGAAAACAATGTAAAGATACAACTGAAGTGATATGCAAAGATCATTTAAGAAATCTTTTAGGTAAATATGTTAATTTCAGGACAGCATGGTAGCTCAGTGGTTAGCATTGTCGCCTCACAGCAAGAAGGTCACTGGTTTGAGTGTCACATGGGAAATTGGTGAACTAAATTGGTTGTAGTGCATCAGTGTGTGTTTTCCAGTACTGGGTTGCAGCTGGAAAGGCATCCACTGCGTAAAACATATACCAGAACAGTTGGTAGTTCATTCCGCTGTGCAGGCTGTTACCCCTGCCATAAAACACAGCCCCTCTGAAATATGCATCTATTAACTTAAATTGTTAATTTTTTTAAATAATATTATTATAAGAATATACAATTATGGCCTTTGGTTTTCATGTAGAATGAGAATCACAATGAAAGGCAGGCCCGGATTAAGAATTCAGAGGCCCCTGGGCACAATGTCTTGTAGACCCCTTACCTGCCGCACCCCTATAGTTAAAAAAATAAGATTAATAAAATACTTTTTATTAAAATTAATCTATAATGTATTGCCCGCATTTTTTAATTAAATGACATACAGTACATATATTTCTAGTCTACAAATATTTAACTTATTTTTAAAGCATTTAAAGAATACTTTGAAAAAAATACTAATAAAACTAGAGAAAATGAATGGATTTTAATGTTCAAGTCCAAGTGGTTAGGTGACTCACCTTTCTCGCCAGAGACCCAGGTTCTTTCCCAGACCCTGACATGTGTGTATATGTATAGAGTGTATTGTGTGTGTATGTGCAGTATAGAGTGTATTGTGTGTATATGTTTAGAGTGCATATGTATGGAGTGTATCATGTGTGTGTATATGTATAGAGTGTATGGAATGTATCATGTGTGTATATGTATAGAGTGAATCGTGTGTCTTGTTCTATTAAACGTCATTTGGGAAATATTTAAAAAAGAAAAAAAATTCAAAGGGGGTTCAATAATTCTGATTGCAACTGTACAGTATATAGTGTGTATCATGTGTGCATATGTATGGAGTGTGCCATGTGTGCATATGTATAGAGTGTTTATCAATAGAGTGTATTGTGTGTATATGTATCATGGGTGTATATGTATGGAGTGTATCATGTGTGTATATGTATAGAGTGTATGTCTATAGAGTATATCATGTGTGCATATGT
>CAIGQZ010033024.1:1846301-1860189 GCA_903798205.1 Danio tinwini
TGTTTTCTTCTCTTGGATATGTACATAAGGGTATATGTGTTTTTTTTGTGCTTGCTGTCCTTCTGTCCACTATAATGGACATTTATATCCAATCAAACAGAAGAATTTGAAATTGAAATTTGAAAAATTGTAATTTGATTTATTGTATTGTAATTTATTTATTGATTTATTGTAATTTGAAAAAAAGAACATTATACTGAACATTCATATGTTAAATATATCTGTCCAATTTAAAAGACAGTGAATTCTAATAATTTGTAGTCTGTAAAACAAAAACCTCAAAATTAAAGTTAATAAACATCGGAAGAAACTCTAAGTTCATGTTGTTATATTGCTTTTGATGGCAACACAGTGGCTCAGTGGTGGGCACTGTCGATACGTTGCAGCTGGAAGGGCATCGGCTGCATAGTGCTGGATAAGATGGTGGTTTATTATGCTGTGGTGAGCCCTGATGAATAAAGGGAGTAAGCCAATAGAAAAATGAATGAATGAATGAATGAATGATTGAATGAGTGAATACTGTTTTTGAAGTACAATTGTTTTAGCCTGATGCCCTTTGAAATGGACAGTCAAATAAAAAATGTTACCATTTTAAATTATTTTGTTTAGTCTCATTTATGGAAGCCTGGAAGTACTTCTACATTTTTCTGCAACCTGGAACAGGCAGTCTGAGCTCTGAAGGGGTTAAAGGGATATAGTTCACCAAAAAATGACAATTCTGTCATCATTTATTCATCACTTGTACCAAACCTTTTTTGATTTTTTCCATCTCTTAAACACAAAATAATATATGTTTTAAGAAGTCATTTACTTTCAATAGCATTGAGTATCTGGATGCGTGTTCAACAGAAGAAAGAATATCATAAATGTTTGTAAACAATGATTAAATTGTAATTTTTGGGTGCTTCAAAATATCTTTTTTTTTTTCAAAAGAAAACAAAGTTTTGCAAACTAGCTTTTTTTGGTGAACTATGCCTTTAAGGCTCAAGACTAGCCATACCAAACTACTGATATATTTTGCACATTCTCTTACACTGAGAAGCTTATGCCTTTGCCCACTTGATTACTATGGTAGATCATTATTTCCATAGTTGGCAGCTGGTCACGTGACTTGGCCTGCCTGTAGCGGTTAAATATTTTCCTGGCAGGTCACGTGAGCAGCTGCCAGTCAGGATTGAACTGTACAGGCTGCTGAAGTGCGTGCGCGCGCTCTGACGTGCTGCTCCGCTCTGCTCTGTGGTCCTCTCAGCGCTATTACATGCAGCTATTGTATTCGCCACGGGATTTTAGCTATTCCCTTCGCTTTACCTCCCTTGATTTCAGCGACGAAGGAATGAAGAGTCTTCCCAATAAACGGTAATATTTTTTTTTCCGTTATGGCCATAACATTTATGATTTCGCTATCATGGCATCTGCTTCGCTATTTATTCTTGCTGCTCTTAAATGTTGCATACCATAACAGAGATATTATGCAATACCAATTATAGCTATAGAAAGCATCGCAACGTCAAAACAATGTGCCATTTTACATAATTATCATCCTAATATATGTTTGCTGGTGTAGCAAGTACACCACATTTAGCAGCATTCGGTTATTTGTGTTTGTGTCTTGTCATTGAAAATAGGCTATACGTAATTGGTAGTTTGAGTCATGATAATGACAAAACGCATCAGAGAAAGAGAAAGCAACCACATTCACTTTTAGCGGATTTGAAATCATATTCTTCATATTCCAGACACATATGAGGCATCCCTTTGTGTCTGCATTTATAAAAACAAACCTCATTTTCACTGGCTGTGTTTACATGCATCATTTACTTGACTATTTTTGATTTAGTCCTTGTTTATTTATGTTGCAACACTGGAATATTCCTCTATGATCTGCATATTATGATACAAGTTGTTTTTATGTTTTGGAGGTATTAGAGAGGCACTTTTGTGTTTTTTTTGTGATTTTAAATAGGTAGTAAATGAAGAAACCGTTTATAGGGAAGCACGATATTAGACAAATCAAACATTACAATACTTTTTTTTTATTCTGCAATATATATTGCGATATGAATTCAATTTCACTGAATGAGTTGAATAACTATTTGGAAGAAATTTGGAAGAATTGGAATTCAAAAACTGACTGGGATGATTCTGTAGGGGAGTACATATGCATAAAATACAAGAAACAATCTACAAGCGTAGATAAATTAATCTAAGAAAAAGATACCAATTAAATAAATAGCGCTGGATTGTTTTTTCGATGAGTCAAACAGTATTTAGGTATACATAAATTGAATAAAAAATACTGCATAGTCTTCATTTTATAATTCAATCGTTATTAATTTGTCAAAAAAAAAAAACACTTGCGAAATGATAAATTATAATCCAGACTCAACATTGCGTATGCTCGCGATGTGACTATTGCGAATGATCACATATATATATCAATGCGGAAACGATATATTGTGCAGCCCTAGTTCATACATTTGCATTCATGACAGTAAACACAGTACCACTTTGAGTTCCTAGATGTAGACTGCACATTGCCTTAAAGCAATAGCAGAACATAACAATGTATTTTTAGCCTAAACTGTTCTTAGTAATTCACGAAAAGAGGGATGCTTTTGCTGTATTGTTCATCAAAGCAGTTCTTGTGCTTATGCTGGTTTGTGCAACCCGTATAAGAGAGCTGTAAACAATGTCTGCTCACATGTTTGAGGAATTAAGATAATATTTAGAGGTAAAAAGTACTAAATCTTTGACTGGGACATCACTTACAGTAATAAAAGGCTTTAGAAATAATACATTTGTATAGTAGAGCATTTGCATTTCTAGTGATAAAAAGGTCCAAATATAAACCTTTTAAAATGGTACTATTTCAAATACTTTTACATCTTTTTTTTCTGAGTATGTTAAGGAAACACATGGGTGTTTAAGGTGAAAAGGAGTACGGGAATATCCATATACTTTCAAGCATTTGCATATTTCACACTTATGAATGGATACTTCCAATAAATCAATCTTTTTAAAAACTAATGCCAGTAATTAATCAAATATAGTGTTGTAAACAGACAAAATAGAAAAAAAGATACACATAGCTTGCATGTATTTTAATTTTGCTGCTTACAAGTATATATGTGTAGCTGTGAAGCTTTTTTTAGTTATAAGTAGGCCCACACAGAATCTGCACACGCTAAAATCCGCAGATTTTTAGCCCATCATTAAGTCTATTTATTTACTTGTTTAAATGTGTGTAAATTTATACTTATTTAGTTTTTTAATTAATTTCAGTAATATTATTGACTAATATGAAAGTGTTCATTTGATTTATTTACAATACTTTGATTTATTTTACTACTTTCTTTTAGTAGATATATTATATGATAGACTTGCTTTATGTACCAAATAAGTGGATCTAGATGGATTTGCATTGTAAATATTAAATAAAAGTTAAAAATATATATTTTTTTATTTCATATATAAAGTTTTCAGTTCCGATACTCCCAAAATAATTCTGCATAAATCCACAGATTTTTAGAAAATTCTCCACAGAAATAGCAAAAAAATGTCAGAAGATTCTCTCTGGCCCTAGTTATAACCTTAATTAGAAAGGTTGTGCATGTGCATGTAAACAGTCAGTGTATCTCTCTCTCATTTCCACACAAACAAGCACACACATTTAGTGGTAAATCATGATGCTTGTGCATTTCCACACACAGATGTTCAGTAGATGGAAGTAGGCCAATGACAAATCTGTGCGTAAGCTTTTGGATGGGCTTCATTATGAATGTATCTGCTTTTCTGTAGCCCTTTTGAATGTAATGTACAGTATGTGGGAGTAAAAAAAATAAATAAAAATAACACTTTTCTCATTTCAACCTCCATTCCGACCTTGCTGTGTCTAAACAGGATGCTGTTTATTTAGCTAAAATTGTTGAAATATGTTGTATGTTTAATTCTGAGATTTTTCAGTAATGCTCAGAAGAGAGAATTCAGACCTGAACTATGTCTAGTGTTACTAAATTGAGCATTCATCTCAGATACTCATGGACATGCACACCATATGTTATGAACGGTTTTGGCTCTGTTTATGGATGGCTAAGCCACGCTAGATAAATACTGCTCATCTAGACAGAAAAAAAAACAGTTTAGTGATAAAGTAGGTACAGTATGTGAAGTAGACCTCTGACTCCAGCTTAATGCATGCAGTTTATTTAACAGTTTGACAGAAACTAATAAGATTGCCAGAATATAATTTTGTTTCCAGGATTGAACTGGTGTATTTGTTCATGTTTGGGTGTAAAATGTGCATCAGACAGTTGGTGAATGGCCTGTGGTAGGCCTGTGGGTGTGCTGTCTGAGGCTGAGACTGCATTACTGTATCTTCTGTTGCTCTTTGTTGATGTCATGGGGATTAAATTCTTTGAAATCTGCTTGCAACAATAATTTAATCTGTTTTTGGGGATTATGTTTATGTTTTACAGTCTTTGTTCTCAAACATTACAGACATGTTTTTTCCCTCTGTTTACTAAATGCAGCAGATGATTATAAAAACCTGCTTTTATAGTATATAAAGCCTTCACAAACATTGTAGTTTAAGTTATAGTTAAGACAAAAGTTGTAATTTACTCAACCATTACTTCCAAACCATTATTTCCCATTCAAGACATACCTTTTTTTTAAAGTAAAAATTCAATTTACTGTTAAATCTCTGTCCTTTCAGAAAGCTTCAAAAAGACAATGTAAAAGTGTAGTGTTAAAAACTACATTAATTAAATGTATTACCTAAATACATGAGATGCAATGTACAGATTTAATGTTGTCTTTAATTCACATATTAATATTGATCAGTGCTCTTATTTGTGAGCATATAATTCCTCATAATTAATATATTGCAATTTCTGTCTGTTTATTTATGCATTACAGACTTTTAACTACCCCCCCCCAAAAAAAAAAAACAACAACAAAAAACTAAACAAAACAAAAAACACAAGAATTGTGTTGTTTCACCTCATTTTAAATAAGTAGTTTGAACAAACAGCAAACATTATTTTTGGAGTGTTGCTTTTCTGTCTTCAGACCACATTAAAACCACATTTTGCAGTAGGTCTCTGTGGATAGAGGTGTGCCAGCTATTTACTTTGATTGTAAATTGTAAATTAATAGCAAAATAAGCCGTTTATCTTTATTACAACTAGGGTTGGGTCGATAGACGATGCCATCGTACATCGCCGATTGCACTATCCTCATGGGCATTGCTAGGCCTATTTTAGGGGGGTTGTAGTTATCATATCTGCTACTAAATTGTTGGCATATCTGCTTATTTGCAGTTCTTTGATATAGATAACCTTGTATCACCTGTATTACAATGTCACAGAGGTGCTTTTTTCGGCGTACACCTCATCAGCACAGCAGTTTCCTCCAGCAAAAAACTCTTAACGAACATTTGGCTATTTTTAGTTCAAAATGAACTACCAAGATTAAACACTTTACAGTTTGTGTGGCTATAGCTATACCATACAGTCTTGCACAGAAAGGATTAAACACAGTAACAGAACCACTTAGAGAATGTACTTGTTTTTACTTGTCACTGAGTCACTGACAGAGATAAAAACATCAAGTGTTGTCTAGTCTTCAAAAAATACTTCTTATTTATTATTATCATTCAGATCGTGAAATATGTGAATTAGCCTGTAAGTTAAAAATATATATTTTATTTGTATGTGATTTAATTAGAAATATGGCAGTTTATTTAATACATGGAAACAAAAAATTCACTTGAATATAGAAAGTGGTTTTTACTACAGTAAACAGGTGGGTTGAGCCTATTTGTCTTATTCAGAAGTCAAATGGCTATGCCTGTCTATGAAGTGGAAATACAACCCATATTAAATAAACATTTTTAAGTGTATTACAATTAAATTACTACTTATAAATGTAATATTAGGCTTTATATATATATATATATATATATATATATATATATATTTATATATATATATATATTATGCATTACATTATTTTTTTTACCTTATAAGGAGCTGAGCCACCTAAAATGAAAGCCCTAAAATGACCCCTTGCGATCCTTGCTCATTACAACCTGCTTGCGAAAAAAACACACTTAGGCCCCATTTACACAATACATCTTAGTTTTAAAATGGCGTTTCAGAACGAAAACGGTCCACGCCCACACTGGCGTTTCATCTAGCATTTATGAACAGCCCTTCGTCTACACTATACAGCTGAAAACGCACACTCTGACACACTCTGTTATGCGCTTTATAGCGTAAGCGCATGTCTGAGCTCCAGGCAGTCAGCGGGCACTTTGAGCACAAAACCCCAGAGAGCAGGACACATCGGACAGTTTATCAAGGATGCACCACTGGATCGCGTGCCTAATTACAACACCCTCTCATTGAACAACACCATCTGCATCTGTTTTTCTTAAATTTTATTTTGGCTTTTTTTCCATTTGTATTGACAGACAGGACATGACTGGACAAAGACAAGGGGAAAAAAAGATCCTTCTCCGTGACTCAATCTTTCATCACCTGAATGAGCCACATTGCTCAGTGCACTGTCTGGATGCAACTCTGACATCTGTTTGGTCATTTTCATTTCACTAAACTGATTACTGTGTATCCCTGTATTGATCACACACAAAGTGCTGAATCAATGCTGTATAGTCCATTACATACTGCAGAAGCAAAGAAACCGATAAATCACGGATCTACTTAATGTCAGGGTTGCATTCTTGCTCATGTCTACTGAGAAAATCATTGTAGCGATAAAAAACAACTGTTGAGTGTCTAGAGGTATTTCATAAATTATACCTTCACCCGCTCAATAAGAAGAAAAAAGCTATTGACTAATACTTATGGGGATATCTGATTTTAAAGGGAGAGTTCATTCAAAAATATATAATTTAATTAGACAGGTTGTGAATTCAGGTAATCTAAAAACATAGTATGGTCAACAAAAAAATGTCTGTTTAAAGGGGAGTAAGGCTTTTAGGCTAATAAAGTTTATTTAATTTATAATATAAAACTCGTAGAAATTCTAGCGAATGTGAACAGTGACATTGTTGTTCTAACTTAAATTACTTTCATGCAAAGCTATGGCTGCAACATGATCCACATTTTTTACTAGATTTTGCTTCATATGAATGCAGGTATTGCACATTTCAGTCCTTTGACCACCTAAAGTGTTACCAGATGTTTTTTTCCATGCTTCAGGTTTTGGACATTCTTATTAGTATTCCCTGTCCCAGATTTGGTTTTCCACCAAAAGTATATTTTCTTTCCTCCGAAGTTGCACATTATAGCAAGTTGTTCATATTATATGTAGTTTATTTATAATGTCCTACACTTAGTGTTAATTTGGTAAATCTGAGATCTGGTAGCATAACAGCATAATGCTACTTTGTTAGCAAATCACACTTGACACTGCCATACTATATGCTAATGCTGAAACAAAGTAACATCGCAGATCTCATATATATTAATCTAACAACTAGCCATTTTAATGATCGGTGGGTAATGTTTATTTTATTTATATTTACCTTATTATGAATAAGGCAGGGCTTCATTAAGAAGGTAGTTGGTTAGAGCCTTGACTGCGTCAGTTGGCACTTTCTGTGTGTGAAGTTTGCATGTTCTACCCGTTTGCGTGGGTTTCCTCCGGGTGCTCTGGTTTCCCCCATAGTCCAAAGACATGTGGTATAGGTATATTGGGTAGGCTTAATTATCAGTAGTGTATGTGTGTGAATAAATGAGAGTGTATGGATGTTTCCCAGTGTTGGGTTGCTGCTGGAAGGGCATCCGCTGCGTAAAACTTATGCTGGATATGTTGATATGTTGGCGGTTCATTTCACTGTGGCGATCCCAGATTAATAAAGGGACTAAGCCGAAAAGAAAATGAATGAATGAATGATTAAGGCAATTTTAGGATAAAGGTGTTTACATGACGCGCTTTTAGAAAAGCCTTTTCCTTTCATGTTCCCATTTTCAATACGGGCTCATTGGAAATACATATTTGAGTCTACATTTTTTGTGAAACAGAAAAAAAAATGTACTTCAGCATAAATTTAACTCGAGTTTCGATGTAAAATGAATGCTATGGTGCAGTATGAGTCCTAACAACATTTGTTCCTTTTTAACCTAATGATATTTACATATTATGAATAAATAAAAGATTGTCTATCTCCATATGGACAACATTTCTGGCATGTTCAGTTTGTTTAGTAGATCAATGTGTCATACTTGTGATGTACGGTAGAGTGCTTGGGTTTGAGTCCATTGAAGCATTGTTTCACAAAAGCAATGCAAAATCAAGAAAAAAACAACATAGCTTTTAAAAACCCTATTAATTTGGGTTTAGGGAAGAGTTTAGGTCAGTGATTCTGAAGATTATCTTTATGACAAGGCCTGTCCTCTTGGGGACATGTTCAAGAAGGACATGGATCTGAAAGCATACTCTAAGTAACAAATTTCATTCATTCATTTATTTTCTTTTTGGCTTAGTCCCTTTATTAAACTGGGGTCGCCACAGCAGAATGAACCGCCAACTTATCCAGCATGTGTTTTACGCAGCGGATGCCCTTCCAGCCGCAACCCATCTTTGGGAAACGTAACAAATTTCAGATTTGCAAAAATGTAGACAACGCCCTCTGGTGGATGTGTCATCTGAAATGTGCAATGTATTTTCTTTTTCACAAAAATGTAGGCAAAAATGTAGGCTGATAAAATTGGTATCGATATTTATTGACTGAACACCATAGTCAATATCAATAAAAAAAGATTTGGTATGAAGTTTCGGTATGAAGTGCTATAGTTTTATTAAAATGTGGCTGCTTAGGGTGTAAGTTTTCAATAAAGGCGCGTGACTTGCAGGACGCGCATATGGGAGCGGCGCTCATGTGAACCGCGTGCATTTTCCAGCCGCACCTAGTTAAAAAAATCTCTAATTTTCTAAATGCTGTGAGCGTTACGTGATTCATGTAAATAGAACTGTCTCACACTTTGTATGGAATGTACACAATTATAACGGTAGACTAATTACCTCAGACAAATACTGCAGAGCTTTTTACTTTTTTCCATAAACTAGCATTGGAGCTGCAGCAATCGTTTGTCTGTTTGTCATCCTCTGTAAAAATAGTTTATGGTCACCTACAGTAGTTATGAGAGACGCCAGGGGAGCACAAGCGCAAAGCCCATTGATTAAATGATTAAGGAATCCACACGTCACTTCAGGTCAGAATAGCAACACACGCGAAAACGAGTGCCGTATAGCAGCAGTGAGGAGATAAAATAAGGATATAAGGATGTTGCCAGAGTGGCTTTTTGGTTTCTTTTCTTGTGCATTACAGCCACTAGCACTCCTTCTGAAACTTTTTTTAGCATAGGGGGTAATATAGTCATTCAATTTGTAATGTTCCAATATGTATTTAAATAATCATGGTTAGTTCCTTTACTTAAAAGCTTACATTTGATTATTATAATTTGTATTGTTGACAGTTTGAGGTTTACTGTATCATTATTACTCACACCTTAAAGTTTGCTTTGTTCAGTATTTACGCTTTTTCCACTACACACATTGTAACATTTTATCAAGTTTAAGAGTCTCTTGAACAGTTATGTTTATTTTATTAAAAAGAGATGAGATATTTAGTTTAAAGGTGCTGTATGTAATTTTTTGACTCTTCTAAAACATAAAAATTCCATAATATGTTTGCAGATATTTCAGAAACATGCTAAGTAAACATACCTGTTTATCTGAAAAACAATGCTGAAGTCAGATATTCTGCTTTGAAGATGTCTTTTCCGTGCCGGAACACTGTCTATGTTTATGTTCTTTTAACCCGCCCAATGCCAGTTTAGCCAATTATATTTTAGCACTCCGGGTTGCCTTGATGGAAAACAGCGTATTTCATTAATTAATTAATTAATTAATTAATTAATTCATTCATTCATTCATTCATTCATTCATTCATTCAGAAAGGCTCTGAAAGCATGGGTCCGTGACCGAAATGCGACCGAAATGTGACCTCCGGTGGACAGTAGACTGCGAAATGAGATTCAGTTCCACATGAGGTTATTATTAGCAAATAATATAAATATTATAAACGTAAACACTAGGTGAGCAGGTTACATTGTAACCACGTGTCCTAACAACACGCTTTATAACAAGATACGCAGTAATGAGCTATTTGGCTGTTTGCACCAGACAAAACACTACAGAAATTTAAATACAGCCTTTCAGAAGCACAGATATACACCCACTTATGAAATAGTAAGGTTTATAATCTTTTTAATACACATTAGCCCTCTTTAACATTATTAAATGTAGATGCTGAATCACGTGTTTAGTTCTAAAGTTCAATTTCAAACAGTTTATTGTATTTTCAAGATTTGAGGTGAACTATCTGCTGCTGCTTTTCACTGCTCCTCAGTGTTTGGACTCTCAGTAGTGATTATTAAACCACACTGAACTGAGCTAAACTAAACTGAACTTAAACACTGAAAACTGAACTGACACTGTTTCAATTCACTATACACTTCCATGTGAAGCTGCTTTGACACAATCTACATTGTATAAGTTCTATACAAATAAAGATGAATTGAATTGAATTGCTTTCAGTATATGGCAATAAATGTCATGTAAAATGTCATTCAAACTCACATTGTTAGCATTTAGCACTGAATAAAGCACATGAGGTTTACCTGAGGGGATCATGGTCATAGGTTTCTGTTGTTCAGCTGAGAGAAATATAAGCCGTTTCTAATATATCAATTTGAGGTGATGGTTTTGAAAAAAACGACTTTAAATATGGAAAATATTACCTGCGTGTTGTTGCTTTTTTTTAAATAACTCGCTCCTGTTCTCAATTTGCCAACCCACGCTTGCATTTGTTTTGATCCAGGAGTGCAATACCTAGTTCAAACACTGGGTGTCAAACTTACATACTGCACCTTTAAATGTTTAATTTTTGACTATTAAATCTATTTGCCTTAGTAATGTTGGTAAATAAAATAAAGTATTTAAATAAATGTAAAAAATCCTAATATTCCTAAATGTATTGTTAAAAATATTCAATAATTATATTTATTATCGAATGATATGAAACATGATGTCATGATGATTTTTTTTTGCAACATCGCTCAGCCCTACATGACATTAATAGTGTGATAAAGGAATAAACAATGCGCTGTAAAAAAATCCCAACTAGCGAAATGTTGGCTTAGTTAGCCGAAAAAAAAAAAAAACATGACAAAGCCATCTGGACCAGTAAAAAAAAAATTGTTTGAACAATTGTTGGGTAAACTAGGGTATGATGGTTTAACAAACACAAAAAGGCTATTTGAAATTAATAGAAGGTGGGCAGTAAGTTTACGCATGTGTACTGTTCCATTTCAGGAGTTAGTGATTGTTGAAAACAAACAGGCATAGCATTTTTATCGAAATATAAACAGCATTATTAAACCTTGAAAACTACAGATGTGCAATTTTATTGGATAACATCTCATATAGGAATTCAAGGAAATGAAATAGCAGACAAATGCACCTAATAATAAATAAATAGTTATACTCCACATATCCCACTTTGAGTTGTATTAACTTTGAGTGTGCCTTTTAGGGAACCAAAAATATCTGTTTACATGGTAGAATTATAATCAGAGTTTAGTCTAAATAATGTTAAAACTGGAATATTGTCGTCCATGTAAATGTACTGAGTGTTGCCCCCACTGTGTGTGTGTGTATGTGTGTTTGTGTGTGTGTGTGTGTGTGAAGACTCTCAGCCAGGACAAGGCTCCCTCAGTGTATTGAAGTGTCCTACATCTGTGCGCTTGTACGAGGCAGCGACGGCCCACCCAGATGGCAGTGCAAGTGATGCCAGTTGTTTTGGCTTGACTACTGACAACTGCTCTCCCCGACCCGTCTGTTACTCTCCCCAAGTCTAAATGTTTAGCTTCTCCCTTTCATGTCTGAACAGTAAATGTCAACACAGCAGACCTATATGATTATTTAAAGCCCATCCGAATTAGAACTCTTTCCTCAAACAAAAAGCGTCATACCATCCAGTCTGGCTCTGCTTAAACCTTGACCTATTTCTTTGCTATAGTATAGGAACCAGTTACTGTAGTCTCTTTTTTCTTCTTTCCATTAGAATCAATTAAGACCTCAGATTTCTGCCTAGCCAAAAAATCCTGATGTCACTGAACTACAAAGCTTTAGTGCTGAGGTGTCAAACTCAATTCCTGGAGGGCCGCAGCCCTGCTGACCTTAGTTCCAGCCCTGTTTCAACTCAACTGTCTGTAGGTGTAATCGTTGGGTAAGACGCTGACAACAGATGTGCGGATCCACATGCAGGTTTTATTAACAGGGATGGTCAGACAAGCACAGATCAATACAGGAGCAAACAGATGTATAAGGGAAATCCAGAATCGTAGTCAGTACAGCAGGCAGAAGGTCACTAGGATGGCGGCAGACAGGGAGAAACAGATAGACTAGGCTAGGGTCAATACACGGCAAGGACAAGACAGGAAAACGCTTTGAATTGTGACTATGGGAAGACAACAAGACTCGGCCCAGAAGTAAGTGTGTGTGCTGCTTATGTACTGTGTGTGTAATCAGTCCTTGAAAAGCGTCCGGTGGTGGGTGTGCAATCAGATGGGATGTGGAACATGTGCGTGTAAGCGAAGTGGATGAATGGATGTGTAGTCCATAAGATGGCGGAAATGTAGTCCAATGGTGAATGTGCATGATAAACCAGCGATCTGTGGGGAGAAGATCGCTGGTGATCGTGACAGTAGGTAATAAACAAGCCTAAAGTGCCCAATTAGTTTGATCAGGTGTGTTTAATTAGGGTTGGACCTAAACTCTGCAGAGCTTGATGGTTTGACACCAGCAATATTTTAAGTTTCCTACATTGTCATTGTTCCATTGGGTTCCTCTGCCATACACAATGAGTATGTGACAAGATTTTAATAAGCAATCTTATGTAAGTTCCTGCCAAACAGCTGTTGGTCAGGGAACTGTAAATATAGTGACAATGTTATAAAACTCTGACAAGCTTTTGACCTTTTAGACACTATTTATATGTATTTATTGAACCAATTTATTTTTTTTTATCCAAAGTGGAAGTTTACTTAAATATTAAATAAAATAAGAAGTTCTATACACAGTTAAAATATTGGCTTTTTCTCAAAACCCACAAAGAGCACAAGTTCTGGCATTATTAGTACTAAGCTGGTGGTTCCCAAATCCATATTTCAAGCAAACATTTGTAAGTGTTCAGTGTTTTTGGCAACTAGAGCACTATGATTTCTGCAATGAGGGAAATGTGGATAGAATAGCTACAGTAAATCTGCTCATAAAATTTATTTACTCTGTAACACGGAATTAGCCATTTTTTGTTGCACAGTTCAAGCCAAATTAGTACACTGGATATTATTTTTGTCAGTTAAATGAACGAAAAGTAATTAAACTTAATTTATATTTATAGTAAACCACAAAATAATAACAATAGTAATGATAATAGTATAAACAGGACTAAAAGGCAACTGGAAAAAGTTTAAACTGGAAAAGGTTTATAGTTTAGACTGTACACACGCACGCATGCAAGCATGCATGCACGCACGTAAGCATGCATGCACGCATGCACGCACGCACGCACGCACGCACGCACGCACACACACACACACACACACACACACATATATACAATGCTTCTGGAAAGTATTCATAACGCTTTATTTTTCCCCACATTTTTTATGTTGCAGCTTTATTCCAAAATGGATTAAATTAATATATTTTCTCCAAATTCTACACACAATACCCCATAATGACAATGTGAAGAGTTTTTGAAATTGTTGCAAATTTATGTATATATATATAT